>LBNU01008309.1:4095-19677 GCA_014162995.1 Artemisia annua
TTTTTTTTTTTTTTTTTTTTTTTTTTTTTTTTTTTTTTTTTTTTTTTATGACCGTGAGTACTAAAGTTGCCCGATAAAGAACTTATTAGGTAAAATTGGGTGTTGCACAAACCCAAAAAAGGCATATTTTATAAAAAAAAATTGCACTTCGTGATTTAAAATTGGGTGTGGCACATGCCACACCCGGGTCTTATGTGGGTCCGTCCCTGCTGTTCGGTATTCACACCAGAAAATGAATCGGTGCCCAATTCACCGGTTGTCCAACAACAACCAGATCAACCGGTGAACAACCCACCAGTGGAAAACCAACCCATTTGGAGAGGGTTAACTGATGAAGAACTTTACGAGCAAGACATGCAAGTCTTGTTACAAGTTCAAGTGGAGGAAGAACGTGAGGCAAGAGCTCGTGAGGCGCGAGCAAGAGCTAAACAGGATCGGAGAAACCGTCGAGCAGAATGGCGAATACGAATGGAATTACCCAGTGTGCCATCGAGTGAGGACGATTCCAGTGCCTCCTATTCGACTGACGAGGGCTACGTCACAGACTGAATCATTTTCTTGATTCGTAGTTTTATGTTTAATTATCGCAGTTTAATTTAGATGTTTTGTGTTTAATTATCGTAGTTAATGTAATTTGTGGTTAAGTATACTAGTTAATGTAATTTGTGTTTTATAAATGTTTATGTCAGTTTTAAATGAAGTATTTGTTAAAATTTGGGGTTGAAATTGAAAATAATTGGGGTTGAGGTGAGTTATAGGTGAGTTATGTTACCATAGTGGAGTTAAGAATTAAGGTTAAAAGGTAAAAACTGATGTGGCGCTGACATAACAGTGAGTTAAGTTTTAACTCTGGCAACTTACCATGTGCTCTTAGATGATGAAAGAATGATTACATAATTATCTTTTGGAAACAATAGATGGTGCAATGTGTGAACCTACGTGCAAAAGAGTGATGCTAACTTTTGTAATTCGTATTTGACATTGATCAATTTAACTTTGTAAAGGATCATATTTAAATTATAAAATTACTGATAAGTACATTTTTTTCTTTTTTTAAATTATTTATTTAACTAAATGGCTAATAAAGCCTTGACAATACTCGACTCCATCAAACAGTGTGTGGGGGCTGGCTTTAGTACAACTGTGAGAACACACAGGAAAACAGACCAACTATCAATGGTCTTCCCATGAGTTGTCACTAATTTTTGAAAGAAGAAATTGATTTAACTATTTAATGGTTAATGCTTATTTCTTTTGCTTATTGCTTTGATATCATACAAGAAAAACTAGTCAAATTATGTACAGGTTTTAACAGGTCACTAAAGTGCTTTAATCACGGAACTTTAAAAAGAGTGAAGCAAGTATTTTAAATGATGTCACTCATTCACTTTTACTTTTTACTTTTTACATAAAAATGGTGATTACATCATCCGTCTAATTTTCTAACTTAAACATTCACAAATGAAAAGCAAAACAACTTGTTATAGAATCAAACTTAGAGGGTTATAGAATCAAAAGTCTATAGAGTTTGATGACAACAATAGAAAAATTGGCAAAGACAAGAATTATGGTCCTAAACGTCAATTTTAACGTATCTTTTGTTTGCTAATTGGTGACACCGGGTATTTTTTGGTAACAGCCATTGTCCATCCGCAAGAGCCGGGACTCGAATATTTGACCTTTTACCCATAAAATCTCTTTGATGGGCCCATGAATTTTTAGAAGGTGAGTACCAACCAAGCAAAAGCCCTTTTAACTTATACTAGACGAGTACCCGTGCATAGCAACGAGATTTTATAGCGGCGGATAGTTTTAGTTATAAAGAAAAAGTTTATGGGTTATAAACGAAAAATAATAAAAGTTTGAGGATTTGAGGATTAAACATAATGTTTTGAAACCCGGTTCGACCCGGGTGGTTCAACCAGTTAAAACGTTCCGGTCGAAAAATGGGCAACTTAAACCGGGTCAATCCGACGGGTTGGGTCGAAAAAACGGGTCAAATTAAACCGGGTCAACCCACCGAGTTTAAAGCGCCCCTGGTCAACCCAGTTTTCGATGTGTATTAATACTTTCCTTTTGAAACATATATTTTCATCATTTCCTTTTATAGTTTCAACTTTTCACTTTTCACTCTGGATTTTCCTTTATATATAGAAAGTATATATGTTTTCATCATTTCCTTTTATAGTTTCAACTTTTCACTTTTTACTTTTTGGTTTTTCCTTTATACTAGACGAGTACCCGTGCATAGCAACGGGATTTTATAGCGACAAATAGTTTATTGATAAAAAAATGGTTTATAGGGTTATAAACGAAAAATAACAAAAGTTTGAAGATCTGGAAATTAAACATAATGTTTCGAAACCCGGTTCGACCCGGGTGGTTCAACCGGTTGAACCGTCCCGGTCAAAAAATGGGTCGATCTAAACCGGGTCAACTTGCTAGGTTGGGTCGAAACCGGGTTAAATTAAATCGGGTCAACCAGCCGGGTTTGAAGCGTCTCGGGTCAACCCGGTTTGTGATTTGTATTAATAGTTTCCTTTTGAAATATATGTTTTCAACATTTCCTTTTTTAGTTTCAACTTTTCACTTTTCAATTTTTCCTTCGGGTACCCTGTGACGATTAACCGGAGAAATATCTCGATGAGGCCTGATTCACCAGTTTGTATCGGTTTCAACAGGTCCTCTCTGGTTCGTTTTCGGATGGTTTTTATTGGTTAGCCAAACCGGTGGTGACACCGGTTCCCGGTTGAACCCGTTGGTCCCGTCCAGTTTTCAAAACTATATGTACCATCAACTTGTTAGGTTGTATGAAGCTTTGTGTGTTTTATTAATTTGTATAATGTGTATAATAACATGTACTTTTCATTTTAGGGTGTTTAAAAATAACATTAATTAGTGTGTTTAATTATTTCATATGGATTATATTGTAGCTTATTTAAATGTTACATTATTAAAATTTTATTTTACTTTTTAGTAAGTGGTGTTTTAATTGGTTATATTTAATTTGGTAGATATGTTTTTAATTGGTTGTACAATATGAATAAATCATTTTACTTTTAAGTAATAGGGTGTTTTAATAAGATTATTAATTAAATTATTTTTCTCTCTCATATAACCCAAGTGTTGAAAACTCAATTTTTCACTTTGACTGTTTTTCTTTTATAAGTAGTATAAATATAATATAGATAAATGAATGGGTTTTTGAGAATTTGTAGAAGGCGAGTTTTTGATTAGGATGTACATGGTCTAAGTGGGATATCCTGTAATTGTTTCCATCCATCTTCTCACCCACCGACATATGTAACAAGTTAGATTTGGACACACTTTTGTGACCTCCCATGGTTGTTTCAATTTTAACTTAGATACCCGAGACTTTGTACTCAATAAATTGATGGCCAAAATAATGGCAGTAGGCAATTATTAGTGGGGCACAAACATGCGAAAAATAATTGAATTATGATACTTAATTGGTCTTGTTATGTAACTTGTGTCAAAAACTAAAACAAATGGTCCAACAAGCCTAGATTCAAACTGAGTTATTAAGCACTACATCCCCTAAAGTGGTCCTCTAGTACAATTTCAAGTTTTGAGCACGAAATCTAGTTAAAACTGGGCCAGATCAAGAGAAACTACTTATTAAAAAATCAAAATTTCTTTTTAAACGCATTTTGACATTGTTCCAACACATTTTTTAGGGGATGTACATTCACAAGGTATTATGTGCATACCGTGAAGACTAAGTGTGGGTCCGCATATATTTTTACTCTAAATAAAATTTTTTCTCCATATTTAAACAATGAATGACACAAAATCATCTTTAACCATGCTCTATACGGAGTATTTAACACGGAGAACTTACACGTGAACCTCATTGGTAATGACTATAACACTACTTGGGCGTTTGGTTGTTAAAGGGAATCAATATGATAATAAGAAGGTGAATGAGTTTTGAAACCCACCATGCTTGGTGGTTTAAAAGATACCTATGTTTGTAGTTTTCAGGGCCGTCCCGTGGATTTTGGGGGCCCTGTGCAATGTTGATCATATTGGCCTCTCGAACAACCGGAAAAACCTAAATATGTCCGAAAACATAAAAACAACCGTGAATGACATCTCTATATTTATCAAGTTAATATTATTGGGCCACATTTAAAATCTTTTTATAAAAAAGTATAAAAGAAAAATCTGGACAAATTTTAATAGCTTTCCAAAACGTGGGTTTAAAATGTAATTTTTGCAAACCCATTTGTAGTTACTTTAGAATGAAACTAAAAGACAAAGAGAATTGTGTAAATTCTACAAACTTATTACCTATTATTATCATCTTCCCCAGCTCGTTATATCTACAACTCTGTTTTTCTTTTCTTTATATTTTTGACTTTTCTTTTTAAATCTCTTGAACATAATCCATTTTCCATTTATATAAGGTCAAAATCTTAAGTTTTAGAACACATTCTTATCAAATTTGCCTTAAACCAATAGTTAAATCAGTTATGTATCATAACATCGGAGGCCCTCAAATTTTTGGGGCCCTGTGCGGTTGCACACTCCGCACACCCTGAAATCCGGCCATGGTAGTTTTGATACCCAGATTTTAGTATTAAACCCACTAACCAAACATTATGTATTGAGAATGAAAGTATTCTTTTATTTCAAATCCTTAAACCAGACACACCTTATAAATCATATACAACACTTGAGCTCTAACTTCTTAACCCTAGCACTTCACTTGAACAACTTGGCTTAATAGCTTGACTTGAAATATTTCCCAAGAGAATTGATTTACTAATGTAGTAATATGACAATCTATTAGACTGCTTGTAATGAGATATATTTGGACGCATCCCACAACCTATGTGGCACAAACAAGACGCATTCCCACCATTACTCCCCTCCCTCCCAGACACGTCTCTCATGCAAAAGATGAATAACTTAGTCGTTCAGACTCGGTCCTCCTTTTTGTTATGTGTGAGTGAGTTTTATTAAATTGTTCTTATGGGGTATATTTGTGTTTGGGGTATTTTTTTATAGCAACTGCGGTCGTCTTATTATACTAACTTAGTCATAAAAAGGTTTTAGTAAATTGGCACTGATGTGCCAGTGGTGACCACGGTCATCCCGGGACACGAGTACACTTCTGCCTTTAAAATCTATGTTAGCTCATATCGATGTTGATTTAAACGGGTCCCACTATATTACTAACCAGTTATTCATCTGTTGTTTGGTAATAGCATCACTTGTACTACAAGCAATATATAGCTGCAAACCTGATCACGCTCCATCACTATTGACTATTCCAAATCAAGCCATTGCTCTACTTTTCTGCCACAATTAATCTTTACTATTCTTCTGTCACACACTACATTTTATTTGTTTTGTAGGGGTCCTTCAATCTATCAATATATATATACATCCACATATATCTATGTTCACTCATAAAGAACTTGCTTTCTAAACCAAAAATCACTCACTAACATATTGTCATCATATTCACTTTTCCCTCAAAAGGAATGACATCAAGATTATTCTTTAGTTTTGCTATGATCATGGTCCATATTTTGAGTGTGACTTGTAGGCATTTGGCTCCAACTCATGTCATTTCTACTCCTATATCTCTACATCAAGGTCAGTATCTATTTCATGACACTAGTTTGAGTAAGGTTACATGTTTACAAAATGTGATTCATTAGCTTTTTTGGTCGTCTTTTCTTATGTTGTAAGTGTGAAATTTTTAAATGACAATATGTTTGTCATGCATGAATCACTTTTTGTTTTGTATCCTCCATGTGCATATGCACAAAATATTCAAAACTTTCCCAACAAGTTCTCATATCAAATTTATTTATCAATAAAATTTAAGGGACCAACTTATTATTTTTTTTATTTTTTATTATTTATTTATTTATTTATTTATTTATTTATTTATTTTTATTTTTATTATTATTATCTTTTTTCAAATAGGCACTCATCTATTCTTTTAAGCCAAAAAAAGTTAGGCAAATGCATTATATTCAATCTTTCATATCTTATTGTAGCCTTATAAATCTTGTGACCAGCAGGCACAGTAGAACATAGTCCTAAGTTGGAACAATTGACAATAATGTCCTCAGAACAGGTATGTACATGTCTTGTACTCTTGTTCTCTCAAAAACCACTTTGACTAATGGGTGTGTTTCATTATACTGTTAGTTATTTACTAAAATGTTGGATTGTTGTTTTTTTCTGGTTACCAAGAGAATGGGATCAAGCCCACCAAGGTGTGAACACAAGTGCTATGGATGCAGTCCATGTGAAGCAACACAAGTGCCAACCACTAGAGATGTTACAATCCAGTACTCAAACTATGAGCCAGAGGGTTGGAAATGCAAGTGTGGGCCAGCCTTGTATAGCCCATGAGGCCATGATATTTGACTTTTGGTTCTTATTGACTATAGACCGAATATTTTTAGTGTAGGTAGTAGAAATGCAGAATTAGTGGTAGTTGTTAGAGTTTGAGAGTTATGTGTAAACTTGGTACATTTATGAGCTAATGTAACAATGGAATTTTGTTTTGGTGGGTGTTTTTGTATTCTCATTATTTAGTACTAGCTCCTTTATGTTATCTTACTAGTATAAGTTGCACTTCACAAAATGGGCCATATTTCGTGTACAAACCAGTCTACTTCACGTAATGTTTATCGTGATTACTGGTAATGTATAATCTAGCACATCTAAGGATTAATCTTTTTCAAATCGAGAAACATTGGATATTTCGGTCGGAAACCATGGTCTAGTTAAAACAAAAGCTATGATAAATCAAATGATTGTAGGTTCAAGTCTAAACGAGACACGTATAAAAAAAGTGGCTCGAGTGCGGTGTCACTCCTTAGAACAAAAAAAAATGTTAATTTGCTCCCAGTTAATTTGGTATTTAGTGTTTTAAATGTAAATGGGCAAAATATCCATAATTAGCATCTCATAATCTCTCATATGGACCAATTACGCGATTTTAATCAAACCCATGAACATTAACCGTGTGCCCAATAGAGGCCCATAGGTAACAACGTATAAACTTCTTAGCAATCCAGTGTGTTGCTCAGTTAAATCAATTCCTTTCCATCAATGGCGATTTCTGCTCTTCTAGTATGTCCACGTTTCTATTGTAAAAAATTGCATGCATCTATGAATTTCGATAAATTTGAATCAGAAAATGCTATATATCATCAGTGTGATCTACTATATCTAACAATGATTTGTAATGATCGATTTTAACGTTATTTTAAGCCATACGATTGATTATGATGTTATATCTATCATAAATAATGCATGTTTGTGTCACATATATACATGATACATGTAGTCTTCATGTCTATAATGTTTACGCGAAAGTGATTGTTTTATATATTATTAGGTTTCTGAAGCCGCTTGTTTAGTACTCCATAGTAGCCAAATTCCGGTTATCGAGTTATTTAAGGTCATTTTACGTTCAATATCTTAAATATACATAAACAGAAAACTGATTATGTGATTATTGTAGATACCTTGGAAAGTAGTAAATCCGGACTCTATTTCATACAGCTGTAGGATCATCCCATGTCACATAATTACTTTGAAAACCAAGTGCCAGCCGTCTCATTGAACCATCATCATTTACGTGAAGTGATAGTAAAGGGGTGTTTAGACTAGTTTATTAGTGTGGCTTATTAGTTTATGAGAACGCGAAAAGGGTAATTTTATTGTTTGGGTAAGCTTATTAGCTTAGGCTTTTGGCTAATTTAAACCATTTATTGTAAGCTCATTCTACTAGCTTTCTGATGGGGCTTAGGCTTATTTACAGGTTGGTGCTTTAAATTACAAAAAGCCCATAGTGCATAAGTTAATCAAAACACTTTGAATATAGCTCATGAGCTTATAGAATATAAGTTAATCCAAACGGCTAAACACTCAAAGATAGTTTATGAGCTTATAGTAAATAAGCTATATCCTGCTTATTGTAAATGTCAACAGGTCATATTTTTATAATGAGAGATTGTGCTTCAAATCACTTTAGTGTAATGTCTTTAGATATGTTACGTCGATTGCCTGACTTACGTAGGCATGAGTTAATGGATTTATAAATTTCACGTTTACAGGATGCCACCCCTTTTGTGAAAAACATTCTTCTATTGAATTCTGAAGGAAAACGTGTAGCAGTCAAGTACTTTTCAGATGATTGGCCGACTAATAGTGCAAAGTTAGCTTTTGAAAAGTTTGTGTTTACAAAAACTCAGAAGACAAATGCTCGGACTGAAGGTTGGCATTTTTAATTTCCATAAATGTTTTGTAACTTCTACCAACATGATGCGATATCTGTTTGTTGATATATGTATCTTCAGCGGAGATAGCAATGTTTGAGAATAACATTGTGGTGTATAGATTCATACAAGATTTACACTTCTTTGTAACCGGTGGAGATGATGAAAATGAATTAGCTCTAGCAGCCGTCCTTCAAGGCTTTTATGACGCTGTCACCCTTCTCCTCAGGTTATTGAGTAGCTGTTTTTATTGTTAATTGTTAAACTTGAAAAAATGTCGATTGTCTAACTTTTTCAAATTCATAATTCAGGGGTAATGTTGACCAAAGAGAGGCACTCGAAAACTTGGATCTAATCTATTTATGTCTTGATGAGATTGTTGATGGAGGGTACGCAAATAAATTTTCAATTTTTTTTTTCATTTTAATTTCAGTTTGTAGCTATTTATCTTATGTTTTATATTTCTCAAGTATCATTGTTTAGTGCATGATATAACAATTATTTATCAATTTGCTGTTAAATGGATCAACCAACTTTTATTGGCTATGCAGGTCACCTAATTGGTCAATTCTTGCTAGCCAACCACTGAATTTTAATATTGTGTCATGTTTCAGTGACATACATAGCAAAAAAATGATAGTATTATGACTTGCATAACAAAAAAGTTGTCAAATTAGGAACAACAAGATAGTTGGTTGCTATACCATGTACTGAAGTAACCCAATCCTTTTACAAGCCTGGTTGCTTAAAATGAAAAGTGTCATTAAAAGTTTGTTAGTTAAGTACCACATGCATTTACCACATATTATATAACCAAAAAAAAGGAAACAGCAAAGGTATAACTTATAAGGTAATTTGTAAGGTGAGGATACATAAACGATGCCAACTCTTACTGCTACAAAAGTTTGTCGCCTATCTTGCTCCATGTGAATTATGTGTATAGTAGGCATGAACTTGAATAGATGCTGTTATAAATGCGTGGTTGCACGATTAAGGCTCTCAAATGATACAATACTATCCCTAATAGAGTGAGTAAAACCTGGAATTTGAACAAACATCATTATCAAGATTGTTCACTTGGATTATATGTGCAGAATGATTCTCGAAACAGATGGTAATATGATTGCTGGAAAAGTAGCAACTCACAGCATAGATGAAGGATCACCCTTATCAGAACAGGTACATATAAATCGTAATCTTTTACTTTGGTCCAAGTTATGCTTTGAAGTTTGAACTATAAGTCTTAAAATTATAACTGAACCCGAATTTTTAACAATTTTAATATAAGATGTAGTAAATTGCGGAAAAATCTTGAACTAATAATTACCTACTTTGTCCTGTCCTCATTTCAAATCCACAGGTCATTTTAACATTCAACGCGCAATCTAGCTTTTATTTTAATTAGTTACAATATTCTAATAGATCGTTCTTCACTTCAATTAGCTGTGTATGCAACTCTTTTCAATGGAGTAGTTACATATCTGGTTTCTTTCTCTGTCATTGTTTGCTATTGGTTGATAACTAATCCAATGTATATTTTTTTCCATTTCATTAGCAAATCCGAAACATGTTTTTTTCTTCTTCTTATTTTTGCAGACTATTACCCAAGCTTGGGCAGCAGCTCGTGAACACCTGACACGATCGCTTCTAAGATAATTCATTTTTCATTTACATTATTTACTTCGTATGACTTGGATTTACTTTCAAATACCATCTGTCTCTTTCCTAATTAATTCAATAAAGCTCGTTTAATTATTTGACACTGAGACTTGATGCTTAGTGAAAACATAGAAAAAGTTTTTATCAAGAAATAGTTACTTGCCCTTTCCAATTTATCGTTATTGCATTACTGGCTTCTCTACCCTTTGGCGTTGAGCTGTGAGTTTATGTTGTGAATATGGGCATGTGTTACCAATTAGTATCTGTATGTATTCGTCAATGGCATGTGAATCGCCTAAAGGCCTAGGGAAGAAAAACTGGGTCCGATAAACCGTTACTTATAAATTTACATACGAAACTTCGTAATCATGGATACTAATCATGTTTCAAGATTCGTCGTCATAAAAGTTGCTATGTTCTAAAATTCTAGTCGTTAGCTGAAAAATGTTGGCATTGACAAACTTGTAACTTATGCAAATGATTTCTATTTTAATTGGATTAGAATTCAAACATTACATCAAATTTCCAAAACTTGTCAAACCTTTTGAATCATATATTGGATCTTACCAAATATAGAAACATCTAACTTTGACTGTACTTTTAAAATCTTATATTAAATACCCTTTTAATCAACAGATGAAAACCAAAGGAAGTTTAAACTCACTACATAAGTATTAAGTAAGTTAATAAATTTCATACAGTAATAATTTCAAACTTTTTAATGGATACATCAGAAGAATTTAAGAATATTGACTCAAACTTATTAATGAGTCTTTACAATTTGACCATCTTGCTCTATTATATACTCCGTATGTTTTTACTTTTGTTTTTAAGAATATATTTGTTACGTGAAGTTTTTTGAAACGTATAAAGGAGTGTTTGATATTGGTTAATGGAAGTGGATTATGTGATTGTTTTCTAGTTAGTTACACAATCAATTATTGTTTGGGTATATAATAAAACACACTCTAATGATGTGATTATTGCATGTAAAATTGTCGGTTTCAAAGTAAACAGCAAAGAAAATATGATTATGAATTTATGATTATCTTGGGTCAATCGTACGTAATTGAAACTTGTCAACAAGGTCGGAGATAGAAAATTTTGCTTAAAAAAACACACTTTGATAAATTTTAAAAACTACGCTACAAATTGGTTCTTAAAAAGAACAAATTAAAAAAAAAATGCAAATATTTTAGAAAAATTTAAACTACAGTTTTTTTCGTAGAAGGGCACGTGCCCCCTTTATGTCTCCGCCCATGCTTGTCAAATACATTGCCAACTTTCTCAAGCTCTGGCTCGACTCGATTCCATATATCGACTATCATTAAATTATATTCTTACACATAAAAAAGTTTGCATTTTTATGGGAACTGAAGAAGACTTGTAACATATAAATTCGAGATCACGTGCATTTCATAAAAAATGTTCTACATTTGTTAACTTTACACTAAGCAAGAAAAATTCATGTAGTTCAGGGTACCTACAGATTCTCCATTGCTCCTCTTGTTTACACATAGACAAACGATAAAAGCGTAAAGTTATACAAATCTTGTAAGACTCGTGAACATTATGAGCCGAGTATAATAACCTTGAGCTCAACTCAAATACTTGAGGAACTTGAGTTGATCTTTGATAGCTTACGAGTTGACTCGACTCGATCAAACCCACGGGATTAAATGAGACGAGACAACTCGCAAGCTAGTGGATGTCGACTTGATTTAAAGTCGAGCTCGAGCTCTAGCTAATCGAGTAGAATTTTGAGTCAAGATCAAACTCTATTATACTCGGTTCATAATGCTTGTGATCTTTATCAAGCCTCCGATCAAATTACACTTTTTATCATTTTTTTTATACATAGAGTTACTTAATTACCATTGTTATGCAAATAAATGCATATACAAAGCAAGTCAGCTTATTTTTACAATCATTCATCGAGTTTGAACTTGAAACGTAATCTTTATATGGCTCATACTTGACTCAAGTCTCTAGCCCAAGTTCTACCAATCTTACTGTACTCAACAATAGACTCGATTCAACTCCATCGTATGTTAAGAATGGCACTGATCACGGTCCGAAAACCGGACCAGACCGACCAAGATCGGACAGGATCGAAGACCGATTTGGCTAAAAACACACTGGACCGAAATGTTCAGTCCAAGTATGGGTCGTCCGTTCGGTCGGTTCATCGGTCTAGTCCGATCCAACACAACATAATGGTCGGTTTTGCGTAAGACTAGATCAGACCAAAGACCAAATATGAGGGTGGATCGAGATCAGACTGAAATATGTTCGGTCCTATCCGGTCGGTCTGGTTTAGTCCAGTTTCTCGGTCCGGTCCGGTCTTATGCAAAATAACTTTGGGTGAGATTCTTTAACCACCCGGGTCGGGTCAAATAGCATCAACCAAAACCCAAAAACAAGTATGTGTGTGTGTTTATGTGTGTATTAACAATGCCTCTCCTTTTTCATTCTCTCTCCCCAAATCAATCACATTATTATTTAGTATTATAAACCCTCATTAATTAAACATCATCAACATCATCAAATTAACCCTAATCACTTTCATCAAATTGATCCATTTTCACTTCAGCCTCACTCAACCGGCGCTTGCTGACGTGGCACTCCGGTTCATCTCAATTAACCGATGACGCCGTAATCGGACTTTAATTTTTTTGTTTGTGTGAATTAGTGTGAATTAATTTATATATATAAAGTAGTATTTGTGATGGAGCCGCGTGTCGGGAATAAGTTTCGGTTAGGGCGAAAGATCGGTAGTGGTTCATTTGGAGAGATCTATTTAGGTCTGATTGCTTATTTACTATTTATTTATTATTTGTAATTATCATTTTTATTATAATTAACATGTGTTGATTATGATGTGAATTTGTTTGTTTTTGTAGGAACTAATGTTCAGACTAATGAAGAAGTTGCGATTAAACTTGTGAGTATTAAATTCAGCTAGCCGTAATTTGTGATTTTTAATTTTGTAGCTGCTTTTGATATTTATTGTGTTTTTGATACATAGGATTAGCTCACTGAATGTAAAAGATTCGTGATTGTTGTAATACGAAAATTTATTTATGAAATAGATATGAAGTCAACTAGTTAGGATAATCAGGACGATAATTGCTATAATGCACACATGTATTTAGACGAGCCTACCTCTTAGGATCTGACGAGGATGATTTGTGAATTATGGTAATTTTGAGAATTGAAAAGATGTAGAGTGTTACATGTTTGGTTTAGAATTTTGCTGGCTAGGAATTGAGGATATCGTCATAGTTGTCGGGGAGTGTCAACATTTAATTGACGGGGTAACTGTAAAATCAATCGATTAGGTGATTTGTATGAAAATGCACACATTTATTTAGACGTTTGTAGCCGTTGGGATCTGAAAAAATACGAATTGTGGTGATTTTGAGGATATATAGGATGTGGAATGTATGCGTGTGGTTTAGGGTTTTGTTGGATAGAATTTAGGATGTCGTCATACTCTGTCGGAGGTTGTTAACGTTTAAGTGATAACTGCTATGCAAACGCAAACATTTATTTAGACGCGCCAGGTGCGCAGCTGTTGGGATCTGACAAACACAAATGATACATGTGAAATAAAATTATGGTGGATTGGTGGTTAGGAATTTAGGATATCGTCATACTTGTTGGAGATTGTTAATGCTTTGCAGAAGACGTGTAACACGGGATAACTGGCTTTATTATTATTCAGTTATCTGCTAGTGTTATCTAAGAATACGTCATGCGACAATTAGGGGCATGACCAAACTCCTCACAACTTGAAAGTTGTACTCATTAAATAGTGGGAGATATGTGGATATGCATTGGCGTGTATTAAATAGTCTATGAACTTTGCGTGTTTGAAACGTCTAGGGTAGATATAATTCCGATGTATCGTGTGAGACACGTCAGTTCTTGAATACTTATTGAAAATACTAGGTGCTGTTTTTGTTGCTTGATTTGTCCTCCCATTAGTTTTTACCAGCTGTTACGTTAGTACAATAAAGTCAAACTTCTAATTAGGTAATAATAAGTTTTATTGGCTTAACAAAACATGCTACATTGTTTTACTAAAGAGCGTAATCTAGAAATGTGATATTTGAGGCTAGAAAGATAGTTTCTGGTTTTTCTAACATCGTGAACGTGAGATAAAGAAATGGAATGAAGTGGATAGATTTGGAAAGAACTGGAAAAACTTAAAAAAAAATCTCATTCTTCTGCTATGTTTTATTACAAGAGAAAGAAAAGGTTCTGGAGGGAAAGTTTTGGCTAAATCTCTGAAGTTACTTAATAATCGTGGGAAGGTTTGGGGAGAAATGCACGAAAAGGTTCATATAAACATTTCTTAATGGGAAGACTACTCTTCATCCATTGCTTTTCAAATGAAACATTATAATAACCTTTAGTTTCGTATGGATAACATTAAATATGTTATCTTGGTGTATATGGCTTAGAGTTCATTAAAGTCTAGCCAAACAACATAAACCCTGAGCGAAATACCAGAGGGACCATAATTCTTGTACCCCTTTTAGTGGATGCATAAGTGGCCTGGTGTTGATATAAATACCTTCAATGTTACGATGGAAGTTCTTAACTTGGTATGACAGAATCTACCAATAAAGTGTCTCAGTAATTAATAGCAGGAAGCAGTTGAGTACAGCTTTTAGATAGATTGTCTTGATACTTCTATTTGTAATTGACTAAAAGCTTCATTATTTCCCCTGGGTTATTGATTAAGTGATAATCTTGCTTGTTGAGCTAGAGCATGTTATATTATTAGTTATCTTGGGCCTGGTTCTCACATGTCCAATCTACAAGATGTTGTTTAGTTTTGCGTATAACTGATCATACTGACTTCATCTGACAATAATCTATTAAGAGCGTTGACAAAAATGAATTACAGTTCTGATCTCTTTTGATGGGCAAAAATAAGTAGATTTAGCAAAACAGATTAGGAGTTAGTATCAGCTAGACAAATGTGAAATTAGTTTGCATATAAAGTGCATATACCTCTGTTACCAGTTTCTCCATTTCCCCTAGGAAAATTTTAATTATGCCAGACAGTTGGCACTAATTATTGTTTCAATTTAAGGTAATTTGAGATCACTAGTCTAGGCCGTGCTTTTGCTCCACGTCGTTTTTCTGTGGTGGCTGCACGAGTAATCCTTAGTTTATTCCTATATATGGAATTGCAATTTTGTTGAGTGTTGTGATCTCTGTAACCTGACTATTTTGTTCTGTTTTATTTTTCCTGTTCAGGAAAATATCAAGACAAAGCATCCACAACTGCTCTATGAATCAAAGCTGTACAAGATACTACAAGGAGGAAGTAATGAGCACTTCCATTATTCTCTTTCATATATTTTCTGGTATGGTATTTTATTGGTTATTCTTACTGCTTCTTGTGTCTGCAATTTTTTAGCTGGAATACCGAATGTGAGATGGTTTGGTGTCGAAGGAGACTACAATGTTCTCGTGTTGGATTTATTGGGACCGAGTCTTGAAGATTTGTTTAACTTCTGTAGTAGGAAGTTGTCTTTAAAAACCGTTCTGATGCTTGCTGATCAGATGGTATACCTTCTTTATATTGCATGTGTGTTCTTTATTGAAAATTTCATGCTTTTCTCCCCCT
>LBNU01008310.1:0-13470 GCA_014162995.1 Artemisia annua
AAATCGAAGATTCACCCCCAGACTAAAGATAAACATTGTCCTCAATGTTTTCAAGGTAAGGGTAATCCTAACAATAAATCTAAGGCCGTTTATTAAGTATGCCAAAGATATCATTAGTCGATAAGATTTGGATATAGTGATTTCCAAGCAAGCATCAAGACATGGGACTCGAGTGGAGATGAGACGATCCACGAGCACGAGAGTCATCATGAGTTGGGGAAATCCTGCAAAAACACAAACAACCAAGCAAACACAAGATTGGAAGAGGTCGCCCTCCTCGCGTTACTTATTAGAAACTAGAAAACATAGATGGATAAGCATGGGGTGCCTCTCACGAAGCGCTTTGTTTTTGATCATCGACTCACTTAGCTTGACTCTATCCCCGAATTTAGTTGTCCTTAGGGAAAGTTTGGAGATCCGGGATCACCAAAGGTAGATCCCCTCCAAAGTAGTGTTTCAAACGATGACTGTTTACCTTAAAATTTTGCCCATTTGGTTGAGAAAGTTCAATAGTACCATAAGGAAAAACTTGGGCAACGGTAAACGGTCCAGACCAACGGGACTTTAGCTTTCCAGAAAATATTTTTAACCTTGAGTTAAAAAGCAAAACATGATCACCGACATTAAAAACACGATTTTTGATTTTTGAATCATGAATCCGTTTTGTTTTCTCTTTATAAATCAAAGAATTTTCATAAGCTTGATCACGGAGTTCATTCAACTCATTCAACTGGATTTTTCGGTGATCACCCGCGGTTTTTAAATCATAATTCACATGTTTTAAGGCCCAGTAGGCGCGATGCTCTAGCTCAATCGGAAGATGACATGCCTTTCCGTACACGAGCTTGTAAGGGGTACAACCAATTGGTGTTTTATAAGCTGTGCGGAAGGCCCAGAGTGCATCATCTAACTTGTCCGACCAAGAAGAACGATTCTCACCCACGGTTCTTTCCAAAATTCTTTTTAGACCACGATTCGACACCTCGACTTGACCACTAGTTTGAGGATGATAAGCGGTACTAAGTCGATGGGTAACACCATATTTTGACATAACTTTTGAAAATCGGTCATTACAAAAATGAGTTCCACGGTCACTGATAATAGCTCGAGGTGTACCGAATCTGGCAAACAAACTTTTCAAAAATTTTACAACCACTCGGGCGTCGTTAGTTGGAAAAGCTTTTGCTTCAACCCATTTAGAAAGATAATCGACTGCCACGAGGATGTATTTGTTTTTGTTTGAAGATGGAAATGGTCCCATGAAATCGATTCCCCAAACGTCAAAGATTTCACAAACTTGGATGGAGTTTTGAGGCATCTCATCCCGCTGTGAAATTTTTCCTTGTCGTTGGCACGCGTCACAAGACTTCACCAGGTCCTGTGCATCGCGGTAGATCGAAGGCCAGAAGAAACCGGAGTCAAAAACTTTTTTAGCAGTAAAATTGGCACCATGATGTCCCCCTGTGGGTCCATTGTGGCATGCCATCAAAATAGCTTCGGCCTCTTTACCATGGACACATCTCCGAATGATTTGGTCCGCACAAATTTTGAACAAATAAGGGTCTTCCCAAAAATAATGTTTCACATCTTTGAAAAATTTCTTTTTGGCCTGGGTCGACATTCCTTTCCTTATAAAATTCCCCGCATGGTAGTTTGCAAAATCGGCAAACCATGGGGTACTAGAATCACCAAGTGACACGCTCCCAAGGGCTTCGAGAGGAAATGAGTCATCAATATCCTTTTTCTCGAGCTCGCCTTGGTGAGGATTTTCAAGACGGGACAAATGGTCAGCAGCTAGGTTCTCCGAGCCTTTTTTATCTCTAATTTCAACTTTAAACTCTTGTAAAAGGAGAACCCAGCGCATAAGTCTTGGTTTGGCATCAGGCTTGGTCATTAAGTATTTTAAGGCTGAATGGTCCGTATACACTATGCATTTCTTTAAAAGAAGATATGGTCGAAATTTTTCAAAAGCATAAATGACTGCCAACATCTCTTTTTCAGTTGTGGTGTAATGAAACTGAGCACTATTCATGGTTTTGCTTGCATAGTGTATAGGCCGAAAATATTTGTCCTTTCGTTGCCCCAGGACTGCCCCAATTGCATAATCACTAGCATCACACATTAATTCAAAGGGCAAATCCCAATCGGGGGCAACTAAAATAGGAGCCTCCGTCAACTTCTTTTTAAGGGTATTAAATGCTTCAATGCACTCATTGGTGAAGATGAACGGGGCTTCCTTTTCTAAAAGGTGAGTCAATGGTCGGGCTATTTTGGAAAAGTCTTGTATGAAACGTCTATAAAAGCCAGCATGACCGAGGAAACTTCGAATTCCCTTGACGGTCGTGGGATGAGGTAATTTTGCGATAACATCGACTTTGGCTCGGTCCACCTCAATCCCGGCTTTTGAGATTTTATGGCCGAGGACTATACCCTCTTTAACCATAAAGTGACACTTCTCCCAATTCAGAACTAGGTTAGTGTCTTCACACCTTTGGAGCATTTGTTCTAAATGGGAGAGACAAGACGAAAATGAATCACCATACACAGAAAAATCATCCATAAAAACCTCCATTGTCTTCCCGATCATGTTTTGAAAAATGGCGGTCATACATCTCTGGAACGTGCCTGGGGCATTGCATAAGCCAAAGGGCATACGTCTATAGGCAAAAGTTCCGTAGGGACAAGTAAAAGTGGTTTTCTCTTGATCGGGAGGATCAATGGGAATTTGAAAATAGCCAGAAAAACCATCAAGAAAACAATAAAACTCATTTCCTGCAAGTCGTTCAATCATTTGATCCATGAAAGGAAGAGGAAAATGGTCTTTTCGAGTTGCTTCATTGAGCTTTCGATAGTCGATGCACACTCTCCAACCGGTTACGAGACGTGTTGGAATAAGCTCATCATCATCATTCGTAACGACAGTCATACCACCCTTCTTTGGCACACAATGGACCGGGCTAACCCATGAGCTATCAGAAATTGGGTAAATCATCCCAGCGTCGAGTAATTTGATTACTTCATTCTTGATCACATCATGAATTTTTGGGTTAACTCGTCTTTGTTGTTGGATGGACGGCTTAGCATCGTTTTCAAGTAAAATCTTGTGGGTGCAAAAACGAGGATCTATGCCTTTGATGTCGGAAATACGCCATGCGATGGCATCTTTGTGCTTTTTGAGCATGTCAACGAGACGTTTCTTCTCCTCATCTTTTAGGTGTTTGGAAATAATGACGGGAAGTTTGTCGGTTCCTTCTAAAAAAGCGTATTCAAGATGAGGAGGCAATTCTTTAAGCTCAAGTTTTGGAAGTTTTTCTTCAGATGGTTCGACCTGTTTGACTTCTTCAACAATAAGTTCCTTTGGAGGGAGAGGTGAAAATGGATCTTCATTCAAAAGTTGTTCAAGCAAAAGAATGTCTCCCTCCGGATCATAATAAGAATCATCATCATCGCCAACGAATGAAGATGTATCAACGGATAAAAATTCATCGACTTCTTCCAAGAGGAGGAAATCACCTCCTTCAAATGGAGTGAAGGAAGGGGAAGAGTCGGCAATTATGGGTTGAGAGATAGGTGGAGAATCATCAATAGAGGGTAGATAAGTAGAATTATTTGAAGGGGTGGAAGAAGAAGAAGTGGGATTGCCACTTGAAAATCCGAGTATCTCTTGGGAATACTCTTCAGAAAGTTCATCAACTTCATCAAGGATATCGATTTTGCTTATGGTCATGGGCTCATCGGTGGAAGAATATCTTGCTGTTTGATCCAAATTAAACGTAACGGCTTCGTGACCATCTCGCAAGGTAATTTCTTCATCGTAAACATCAATCAAAGCACGGCCCGTCTTTAGGAAACCTCGTCCAAGAATGAGAGGAACCCTTGGATCAGGATCAAAATCGACGACAACAAAATCAGCCGGAAAGTGAAATTTTCCCACATTGACGATGACATCTTCGGCTATGCCTTTAGGACGAGAGGTAGAACGGTCGGCAAGCTCGAGAGTCATGCGTGTCGGAGTCAAAGGGGGTAACGACAACTTCTGCCAAACGGAAAATGGCATGAGGCTAATGCTAGCACCTAAATCGGCTAAGGCGAAACATTGAACCATTCCGGGAAAATTGCATGGAATTAAGAACTTGCCGGGGTCTTCAAGCTTTTCGGGAAGCTTTTTAAGGAGAACTGCCGAGCAATTCGCATTCAATGGTGTAGTCGACATTTCATACAATTTATCCTTATTATTTAACAAGTTTTTAAGCATTGATGAAAACTTTGGCATTAACACAACAGCATCAGCAAGACTCAAATCAAAGCGAATGTCTTGAAACATCTTAAAGAATTTTTCCTTCATTATGTCATTTTTATCTTGACGTTTTTGCTCATTAAGACGAAAAGGATATGGAAGACTTGTTTTAACTGGTTCATCTTGTTCAAAAACAATTTTCTCTTTTCCTTTTGAAACATTAACATTTTCATTTGACTATTGAACCACCGGAGGTTGGATATTTTCGGTCCTTCCTTGGTGAATAGGAATTCTCGTATCCATTGTCACCTCGGTTGCACGGTCCACTACCTTTGAAGGAGGATTATAAGAGGTAGATGGAATCGTTGGCTCTTTGTAAGAAATGCCACTGCGTGTTGTGATCGCCTTGACATCGCCCCTCGGGTTAGCGATCGTGTTGCTAGGTAGAGAAGTGGTACCCGAACCTGAGGGTCGATCATTTAAACGCTTGTTTAATTCAGCCATTTCATTAATCAATACATGATTCATTTCCTCTTGTTTTTTAATTTGTGCCTGCTGACTTTGCAAAATGGTTCGGTTGTTTTGATTTTGACGAAGTAATTCTGCTAACAACTCATCCGTGTTCGATTGATTTTGCACAACACCTTGATTCTGGTTAAAAGTTTGCCCACGGGCATTGTTATTGAAACCTTGACCTTGATTTTGAAAATTTTGATTTTGAAAACCTTGATATGCACGATTCTGATTTTGATTGACTTGATTATCATGACTTTGCACATTTTGGTTTTGTGGCGGATTATTAAAACCTGGTGGTGGTCCAAGAAAGTTGGTGGAACGGTAGCTGAGGAGATTGTGGTCTCCTTGGGGTTGGTATCGGTTACCACCCATGTTAGCAGCGTATACATGCTCGTTATGGACGTTACAAGTTGTCGGACATTCGTAATATGAATGGGGACCACCACAAGTTTCGCAACTTGGGTTAACTGCATTGACGATATGAGATGGTTGTTCCTTGTGTTGAATTAAAATTCCCATTTGTTTTGTAAGAGCAGCAATAGCTTCAGCATTTTGTTTGGTTATTGACACAAATTCATCGTTATCCTTGTTACTAGCACTTGACACTTGTGTTTTGTTTCGTGAAGTTCGCACTCTTGCTTTGTTTTCAATGATCGTGAACGCATCTTGAGTGTTTCGAGATAACAAATTACCACCAGCAGCAGAATTGAGCGAATCTTGATCAACGGGATTCAAACCATTATAGAACGTATCGATTTGATGCAATTCAGAAAACCCGTGATTCTGACACTTTTCAAGTAACTCTTTGAATCGATCCCAAGCCTCGCTAAATGATTCATCGAAAGCTTGTTGGAAACGAAAGATTTGAGTACGAAGATTTGAGGTTTTTGAAGGTGGACAGAAATGGTTAAGGAACTTGCTAGCCAAATCATCCCAAGTATGAATCGAATTGGGGGGTTCTTTGTCTAGCCAAGTACGAGCAGCTCCTTTGAGAGAAAAGGGAAACAATTTCATTTTGACAACATTATAAGGAACTTGGTTGATCTTAATTGTTTCAGCAATGTCGGTTATGTTCCGAATGTGAACATGAGGATCTTCGTGATCAAAACCATGAAAGGATATACCCGAAATGAGATTGAGTAATCCATGATTGATTTCAAAATGATTTGCTTGAATATCGGGAATAACAATGGCTCTCCTCACACCTTGGAAAGGCGATTGGAGTTGCTCCTCCATTGGACGTAAATCATGAAGAGGTTGGTTACCACCCACCGGCGGGTGTTCACCATTGTCTTGTGCACCGTTGTTGTTGTTGTTATTCATCTCGGTGATGAAATCTTGAGGATCACGTAACTCGGGTACGTTCCTTTGCTTTCGTCTACGACGACTGCGGTTAGAAGGCACTGTAGAAGAAGAAGAAGAAGACTCGTTCAAGTTAGACTTGGAACGAGTGATCATACAAATCAAAATAAAACAAAGTGAAAAATAAAGTAGAAAGGAAAATCTTTTTGGTTTTTATAAGTTTATAAAAGAAAAGAGAAAATATTTTTGGCTTTTATAGGTTTTATAATTTTTAGTTGTTTTTATGTTTAAGAAAAGCGTTAACTTCTAAAAGAAGGTTCTTCAAAACACAAGTCTCGAACGACGAATGACTTAATCTTAATCAACCGCTCCCCGGCAGCGGCGCCAAAAACTGATCGAGGCAAACTAAGCGGTGAAGCTTGTAAACCACGGGTCGTAGTCCCAACGAGGGTTGAAATTGATCTTGTCACTCGAGTCGTGAGTTATGTGAAGTGAATTGGTTTAAAAGATGTGATTTGGTTTTAGTTATACTACTAAAGGTTGTTTAAAACTTAAATGAAATAAAAACGAGATAATGAGAAATAAGTTGAACGATAAAAGAAAACATAAGTTGAATAAAACGTAAAGAAAATGAAATAAGAAAGAAAGAAAGAAAATGTTTTTGAGTTTTTAGATTTAATTAATAAAAGAAAAGTAAAGTAAACGTTTAAATGAAAATAAAACTAGTGAAAAGAAAAATAAGCTAAGTTAAAAAGATTTAAAGAAAATTCGACAGAGTAACGGTAGGAAATGAAATAAAGAAAACTCCACTCGATAAACGATGGAGTGTAAATAAGCCTAGCTCGGCTTTAGAAATAAACAAGACACGACACTAAAAAGACTAAGACTCGAAAACTAAAGTGAACAAAAACTCAAACTCGCTAAAATAAAAAATAAAACAACTAAACTCGCTAAGGTTTTCTAAAAATGAAACTCGCTAACAATATAAAAATAACAAACTCGCTAACACAAACACACCAAACTCGCTAGTACTTATTTGAAAATGAAACTCGCTAGGATCCAAAGAGTAAACTCGCTAAAAATCAAATGCTACTCGCTAGAATCAAAATTCCATACTCGCTAGAATCAAACAAATGAAACTCGCTAGATGAAAAATTGTGAAACTCGCTGACTTTTAACCAAACTCGCTAGGTTTTGCAAAATGATACTCGCTAAGAAATCTAGCCAAGACCAAACTCGCTAGAGTAAACAGCATACTCGCTGGAAATAAATGATACTCGCTAGGTGGTTTTCATACTCGCTAGGAAAAAAGAAAAGTTACCCATACTCTCTAAACCCTAAGTTTCCTACTCGCTAGATTGTGTTTTTAAGAACTTGAAATATTTTTAACGTGAAAACTTGAATTAAACTTAACGAAAACTCATTTAGACATAATAAGAAGCTAAACAAACATCCAAAATGAGCTATGATGAGCTCAACGAGCCAAAATAAGCTAAGAATATTTCTAGGGCTTGTAACTAAAAAGCTAGTTTTGACGCAAAGGAAAGATTGAAAAGCTAAGAAAACGATTTGGAAACTCTTTAATAAGCTAAATGAAAACGTTAAATAAGCCTTTTCAAGCTAACAAAACCCAAATAAGCTCAAGTCATCATAAAGAGGCACGAAAATTTCTTTTCATGCAAAGGTGGTGCAAGACTTATGTAGGCTTATTTTGGATCAAGTTAGAAGTAAAGAAGCTTGAATAAGATGTAGAAATGTAAAAGAAAGATTGAAATAAGCTAGGAAATAAGCAAAGTAAAAGGAAATAAAAGCTTGCATTAAGTAAACATTACACTAAAACATTGAAATAAGCTAAGACTACTAAAAACTAACTCTCCTTCAAAAAATGAAGCTAGGGGAGGGTATTTAAGGGAGCCATGGTGGCTTAACCTTTTACATCTTGTACACTTAGCCCCTTGATCTTCTAAATTATGTGAATACTAAGCATAAACTAGAGATACGACGCTTTTAAACTATCTAAAATAGCAACTTGAGTCCTTGTAACTTTGAGGTGATGTGTTGACGAGCTTTCCAAAGTTCTTCAAAAGCATAAAAGTGATCACTTGCTCGGATTTAGAAAGTTAAACTTCATAATTATATTTGAGCTTTGATTAAGCGTCTCTTTTACTTTCTTGAGCCTTTGAGAAATAATTTGTCTTCACGGGCTTTTCACAAGTAGATTTCATCTTTTACTTGACTTTCAAACTCTTTTCCACATCTCGTGCTCGTTTTGGGCTTTTAGGTTGCTTTTCATGTTGTTTTTGCAATATCCTTACCTGCATAGTCATAAACACAAAAACACGATATCTTTGGCTTTGAACGTTAGTTTTTGGTCTATAATAGTCTAATAATGGTGAATAAAAGGTATGTGAATAAGCACATATCAAAAACCGTGTGAGGAGATTAGATTAAAAAAAAAGAGAAGCCGAATTTCTTGTGATTGTGATTTGAATCTTTCCAAGTTTAAATCAATCACGTATGAAGTCAAATTCGAGGTCCTGGTTCATTGGGTACAAAAAGAACATTTGGTCCATGCATTCTATTTCTAAGCGTGTACAAGTTTACATATATACATAATATATAATTTTATTATATCATAAGTATTATGGTTCTCATGTGTCGAAAAAGGTTCAAGTATTAATACTTAGTTTAAAATGTAATTATACGTTTGTATTTTACGGGTGTTATAATTTTTCCCCTCTAAAAAGAAAATTTTGTCCGCGAAATTGAAACAAGGAAGCCGAAAAGAAACATACCGAATCACGAAAAGAAATGTGGATAACTAGCGCGCATAGACTCCTCCGTTTCCCAAGTAGCCTCACTCTCGGGATGGTTCTTCCAAAGGATCTTAACGAACGGAATGGTCATAGTTCTCATGACTCGATCCTGACGCTCCAGAATAGCCTCAGGCTCCACAACAAAAGATAGATCTTCTCGAATTTGGTCAAATGGATACGAAACAACATGGAGAGGATGATAATTATAACCTCTCTGGAGTGATACATGGAATACATTATGCACATGGGAGAGTTGTGGAGGTAATGCCAAACGGTACGAAACTTCACCTACGCGGTCAAGAATCTCAAACGGTCCAATATAACGCGGACTGAGTTTCCCCTGAATACCAAAACGTCTAACACCACGGAAAGGAGAAACCTTAAGAAAGACGATCCGCATAGCTTTTCTGCCTAGCTCTAGCTTCCTTGAGCTTTGCAGTAGTGGTAGCTACTTTCTCATTGGTCTCCGCAATCAACTCGGGACCCTCAATGATACGTTCACCCACCTCATTTCAACATACCGGAGCCCTACACTTCCTACCATACAAAAGCTCAAACGGTGCTGCCTTAATACTTGCATGCCAACTGTTGTTATAAGCGAACTCCACCAAACATAAATAATCATCCCAATGTCCGGTCCACCCCAAGGCACAAGATCTAAGCATATCTTCCAAGGTTTGTATAGTGCGTTCCGACTGTCCGTTGGTTTGCGGATGGAAGGCTGTGCTAAACTTGAGTTGGGTACTCCAAGCTTTGTGCAAGCCCCTCCAGAAGCGTGAGGTAAAACGCGGATCTCTATCTGATATAATAACCGCCGGAGTGCCATGTAAACGAACAATTTCCTGACGGAAGATTTCTTTCAACTTAGCAACTGTATACTCTTTCCGAATAGGTAAGAAATGCGCGGATTTGGTAAGACGGTCAACAACTACCCAGATAGTGTCATTCTTACAAAGAGTACGAGGCAAACCCGTGACGAAGTCTATAGAAATCTGATCCCACTTCCAAGTAGGAATTTCTAACGGCTGTAGTAGACCACTGGCGCGCTGATGTTCAATCTTAACCTGCTGACAGGTCATACACTTAGCCACATGTAAAGCTACATCCTGTTTCATGCCGTTCCACCAAAAATGTTGTTTCAAATCTCGGTACATCTTGGTAGAACCTGGGTGAATAGTGAATGGGGAACTGTGTGCTTCAGACAACACAGCTTCCCGAAGTGAGGAATCATCAGGGACACATAGACAGTCTCCAAACCAAACAATGCCATCATCATTAACCCGAAACTCCGTCTGTTTTCCTTCCTCTATATTCTGAACGATGGACCATAACTCGCCGTCATCCTTCTGAGCTTCTTTAATCCGCAGGATAAGATTAGATTCAACCTTTAGACTAGCCCAGTATCCATCATAACCCCGAACACATAGCTCTATATCCAACTGTTCCAAATCGTTGAGTAAACGAGGCTCGATCTCCAAACTAGCAATCATACCCGATTTCCTACTAAGGGCATCTGCCACAACATTCGCCTTACCCGGATGGTACTGAATGTTGGCGTCGTAGTCTTTCAAGAGTTCCAACCAGCGCCTCTGTCTCATATTCAACTCCTTCTGTGTGAAAATGTATTTGAGACTCTTATGGTCCGTGTTGGCATAAATATTAGGATATTTATATTACGATATTTAATCTAAACATCCTCTTCATGTTTCGATGATGACAAAGATGTAAGTTACAACACATAACGTAAAGTGTTTAAGTTACTTGTAATCACAAATCATCTATGCATTCATACGTCAACGTCTCTCGACATCTCAACGTCTCGAGTATGCTTCAACAATCACTTAAGGTATGAATAAACAAGTGCTTAATACATCTCATGATCAAAGGGGTATTTAATTAATTATAACAAAGTTTAAATAATTATATAAACATATTATATATTTTTGAAAAACACTTTTGGTAATAAAGAAAAATGTTTCAATCATTCTAAATATATGAATTCAAATTTTTAACCAAAATCAGTTAGTTTTTCACCAAATAAACTTTCCCCACTAAAAGACAATTTTTCTGGCCGTTACAGCTGGGCGGCCCCCTTAATTTTAAGGGGGCCGGCCACAATTAAGGGGACCGGCCACGCTCCCCTGTCAGAAAATGTCAGAATTTTTCTCCTATAAATGCCACCTTAAATCTGGTATTTTTCCTCATCTTTTGCACGAAAATTTTCATAACTAAATCTCTCTAAACATCTTCTAAAACCCTTTGATCATAAGATTATTAATCTTTGTTTCAAGTGATCCAATCCTCTACCATTCAAAGTGCAAGAGAAGAATACTTCTTATCATCAAGTCAAAGAAGTATTAGAGTCTAGTTAGTATTGATGTGAAGATGTAGAAACAAGTTGTGTAAGTATATGTAATAAGTAGATCAAGATGATCTTACTTAGTAGTGAGTCATGAAGTCATGAAGTTGTGAAGTAGTGAAGAAGTCATGAAGGTGTGAAGTAGTGAAGAAGTCATGAAGTTGTGAAGTAGTGAAGATGTTGTGAAGTTGTGAAGTCGTGAAGAAGTCGTGAAGTCGTGAAGAAGTCATGAAGTCGTGAAGTCGTGAAGAAGTCGTGAAGTTGTGAAGAAGTTGTGTAGTGATTGAAGTCGTGTCGTGAGATTGGTTCTAGCTACTATTAGAACCCGACATTTAGCTTAGTGTCGTTAAATAATGTAAGCAACGTTGTGTAAGGTTTTCTCCGCCAAAAGGGAGCTTGTTGAGTAGTGAAGAAAACTCTCGAGTAGGTGACTCGGGGAGTGGAGTAGGGCAAGGAAGGAGACCTTGTAGCCGAACCACTATAAATCATCGTGTCTGGTTTGCATCTTCTTTCTCTTATCTCTTTACATTTACTCTTGCATTTATCGCTTTATATCTATGCTTGCATATATATGTTGGGTGTTGTTTATATTGTCATGATGATTGATTGTGTTATAGTTGCAAGTTAATATTGTGATGATGTGCATAATTATATGATATGATCGACTACATTATTATTCACACTCCTCATATTGAGTTTAACTTAATAGAAGATTTGATGCAAAACGTTTTAAGATTTCAAAAGGAAAACATATTCACATAAAGATAAACCAAAGCTTTATTTATAAAACTAAGTTTTGAAAACAAACTCAAAAGTACAAATATATAACTAATCATATTGATTATATATTATTTTCATAATAAACTCTAATTGAAGGTTTTTCAAACAAACATTTTATAAAACGAAAAAGAGGGGAAAACTATTCAACCCCCCCTTCTAGTTTTCCACAATTGGTATCAGAGCCACGTCGCTCTAATTTTCAAAACAAATGGTTTTAAAAATTAAGTACGATCCATCTATCAAATTACCTATTAAGGAGGATTGAATATGATAAGTGTTTTGTTGATTAACTTGTATTAGTTTTGATGTTATATACACTAATTATACTAGCTCGAAATAATATTATGCTTAAAATAAGTGTTATATGTTCGGTATTAAAAATCAGAAAGTTACATACCTTTCCGTTAAGTCAGAAAACAATTTTTTACAAAAAATAAAATTTTGAGTACCAGATGGGCGGCCCCCTTAATTGTCTGGGCGGCCCCCTTAAAATTAAGGGGTCCGCCTGTCTGATTCGACAGTTTTTTTTGAAACTTTGAAAAATCATATAAAATTAACCGTAACTCCGTAGAAGTCGTGCCACCCGGCGTTTTAAGGGTAATTGAGTCTAATTTCATTTAAAAATACTTAAAAATAATCATTTCAAAGTTAAATTTGTCAGAAAGGCAAAATACTACACGGTGGTCAAAAATTTGTGTCTCGTTTTAACACAAAACTTGTATTTTACCTTTTCCTTCAATTCGGGCATTCCTAGTTGGTATATCTTTGAAAAGTTAAGTATTCATATTTTTAAAATATTGATCTTTAAAATGGGGAGGAAACTATTTTCTTTTTAAACAAAATCGAGCTATGTAAACATTATTGTATATGATACACAAAACGACGACAAGTACTTTTATGTACATAACGTAAAGTGTTTAAGTTACTTGTAATCACAAATCATCTATGCATTCATACGTCAACGTCTCTCGACATCTCAACGTCTCGAGTATGCTTCAACAATCACTTAAGATATGAATAAACAAGTGCTTAATACATCTCATGATCAAAGGGGTATTTAATTAATTATCACAAAGTTTATTTAACTATATAAACATATTATATATTTTTGAAAAACACTTTTGGTAATAAAGAAAAAGGTTTTAATCATTCTAAATATATGAATTCAAATTTTTAACCAAAATCAGTTAGTTTTTCACCAAATAAACTTTTCCCACTAAAAGACAATTTTTCTGGCCGTTACAGCTGGGCGGCCCCCTTAATTTTAAGGGGGCTGGCCACAATTAAGGGGACCGGCCACGCTCCCCTGTCAGAAAATGTCAGAATTTTTCTCCTATAAATACCACCTTAAATCTGGTATTTTTACCAATCTTTTGCACGAAAATTTTCAGATCTAAATCTCTCTAAACATCTTCTAAAACCCTTTGATCATAAGATTATTAATCTTTGTTTCAAGTGAT
>LBNU01008310.1:25036-37884 GCA_014162995.1 Artemisia annua
TATTGTCATGATGATTGATTGTGTTATAGTTGCTAGTTAATATTGTGATGATGTGCATAATTATATGATATGATCGACTACATTATTATTCACACTCCTCATATTGATTTTAACTTAATAGATGATTTGATACAAAACGTTTTAAGATTTCAAAAGGAAAACATATTCACATAAAGATCAACCAAAGCTTTATTCCTAAAAATAAGTTTTGAAAACAAACTCAAAAGTACACATATATAATTAATCATATTAATTATATATTGTCTTCATAATAAACTCTAATTGAAGATTTTTCAAACAAACATTTTATAAAACGAAAAAGAGGGGAAAACTATTCAACCCCCCATTCTAGTTTTCGACATCATTTAAGATTCCATGCTAATGCATAACGCTATTTTGATTTTATCTTTGATCTCTAATCTGTTTGTTAATCCTTTTGACATCTCTTGGACATTCTGATAATCTACATGGCGATGACGTGCTTGATGCACTCTATGTTCGTATCTTGCTTTTGGTATGTCCTCTGTAAGTATTCCGACGTCACTTGATTTTGTTTTAATCATCTTTTCCATCTCTGAGAAGTCGGGTGGTGTTTAACCCCGAGTATAAGAGTATTTCCTTTCACTTTGAACGATAAGGGTTTGCTAGGTTAATCTGCCTTTCTTTGGAAAGTCAACTTCGATTTGATTCTGATATATGGTTGATTTCTTAAGCATTCGAGATGCTGACGACTGTTATGCTATGTCTCACCTTTGATGTTTTGAATTATTTTGAAATCCTCTACCATGATTTCCGATCATTGAACTTTTGGTATCATTATTGCTCTAGAGACTCGTACGTTACTTTCGCGGTTATGAAGTTCTCTTGCACCTATTTTGTCCACCAAGAAATGAACATTATCGTGTAAATTATTTTGGCACCCTGAAATTTCGGATATGATATTTTTGTTGAACCATCAAGTTTTCCACCGGAGGATGAAGTTGGATAGAACCTGAAGATGACAGACAACGATAACTACCCTAGAGAGTTGATGACATTCCTCGCAAGACAGAAGAGTGGACGAGCAGAACGCAGGAACCTGGTCAAGACGGCGAACCTATAGCTGATGAAGAACATACAGTCTCACTTCCCTATTCATCTTGGTTGTACTAAGATGAATTAAGAGTGGAAGCAGACTGGATGATGAGGAGATTGAAGAACGTACCAGAGATTCACGTTACTCAGTTACTTTCCAAGAAGAAACTGCAGAACGCTTGAGGAACCAAACTCAAGTTAATGATTTCGTTTCACTCTCAGATTGGAAGATGGAAGCGGACTGACTACTCAGACATAAGAAGATTCTGAAGAGACGAAATTTTGAAAACGAACCTTGCGATGGAGGAACTGATGCCTTAGCGACATGTCTCTTTCTGATGATGATTGTTTGACTTTGTTACATCTTTTCGAGCTTCGTTTGTTTTGTTCGACATTGTTTCGTTATTGATCTTTGAATAGGACTAACCCAGGAGTTAGTTTGGACTGCTAAATGGACTTGTAGATTGTTTCAATGATTGAGATAGAGTATGATCATCATGAGGGCATATTTATATGATGCTAGTATTATGACGTCTGGCCAATGTGATAATACTTACATCATATAACGTGCACTTGTTGTGTTCATAGGATGTCTTGAGAAGTGCCTTAGTGGAGACTTAGATTTCTGTTTCGTTTGCGACGATCTGCGAATAGTGAGACCTTAGGATTCTTTTGATCTGTACGTTTGATCTGCCTTATCGCCGTACGTTTTGCTACGTTTGGATATGCGTCACGCGATTGTTTGACTTTTATGTTTTGATAAATCCTAAGTTCCGTTGTAGAGCTTCCTGCCATTTAATGTTATCGGTCAACTTATCTTCTATCTATATGAATTTGATTCGAGCCACACCTACGTTTTGCTATATGTACGTTTCATATTCGACGAATCTGCTTCATTATGATCTGCTATGAGTTAAGATATGAGATTTCGGATTTAAGGTACAAGATTTGTTTGTTTATGAGAATACCTTTGAAAGGTTGTATTGAGGACGAGACTATTTGAGAATCTGAAGAGCTACGCGTATTTATCACGTTCATATTTTCTGCGATTCGATACGTTCTCATCTGATTTGCCTAATCAAATTCCACGGATGATATATCCGTCAAATCCTACGTATTCTCGGTATATCTTCCGAAGGGATACGGTTATCATCTTTTACGTCTGGTATATTATTCTTTGATTTGGGTTCAGTACGATTTGTCTTTTCTGAGAAAGCCGAAGCTATTTTAATCGACAAGATCGAGTCATGAGAAACTATTCCGTTGAGAAGATTCTTTTGGAAGAACCTCCCCGAGCGTGAGGTTATTTGTGGCGTTCTTTTGTGAATTGCTACGCCTCCGTCTAACTTTTGCTACTTCAATTTTCGAGGACGAAAATTTTCTTTTTAGAGTGGAAGAATTGTAAAACTCAGATTTTCTGAATGCGTATTGATGCGTGGTTTTGTAACCTTACAACAGGTTTTACCTCTCGAGGGATCTCAAGAGGCTTACAACCCCACCAGGCAGTGTACCTGACCGATGTAGTATAGGATAGTGGTAAGTACGGGGGATTGGTCGTTCTCTCACAGGGAATAGTGTTCGTTAGGATAGAATAGCTAATCTAATAGGTCTAAGGGTGGAAGGAAGATTCTTTTTGTATTTTTATATTTTTTAGAAAGCAAGTAAAATCTCGGTCTTGGAAGAAGGGCGGAATTAGTTGCTAGTCAACTAACCCAAGTTTACTACTTATGCAAATTAAAATAAATAAATATCTAAACTATTGTGGTTGTGAAAACAATATGGAGAAAGTTGTGTTTACTTAGATTTCATTACTCTCTAACTATCTTTTACCGGTTAATTGATATGTGTGTTACTTGTGTGGATGAAGGGTGTATTCCTAATAACTCATGGAGTGGCATACATATCTCTCCAATTCTATGAGCTCTTATCTCGCCCTATCCCATGCACGACACAACCATAGGGGTTGTAAACAGTGGCTCATGCGTAAAATACTACCTTAATAGCCTAGTATGCCTTGGCTACATGTTTTCCAAGACGTTCAAGCACGTTACCATAAAGGAGGTTGGCCAGTTTTCTTGAGCCTAACATTGATGGAACAATCATCCCAACAAACAACAACACACACCAATTAACCAATAATTAATAGTTAGGTTTCATTAGATCTAAGCAAACACTAGAGAATTTAGCTACACATGTTAATTAAAAGACAAGCAAAAGAGATAATGAACCAACACATAGATATATTGATTGAATTAAAGTGAAGACTTATCTTTAATTAAGCATGAGGGTTCCAAGGGTTGGAAACCCTAAAAAGTACAGAAAATTCATCTTTAGGGTTTGCCCTAAAAGTTCTCCACAAAGCTCCACACTAATGAATGAAAATTAGAAAACTATATATAGATTTTACACTCTGACGGCGTCAGGTTATAAGGGCTGACGCCGTCAGCTCGCCGCCATTAGGTATCTCGGATGGCCTAGATCCACTTCTGACGCCGTCATCTTATAAAACCTTCTGGGCCGTCACTCTTTAAAATATAACATGACAGCCTACTTTTCTTAACACCTGACGGCGTCAGGTGTTAATCCCAAAATTTCCTCTGGCCCGTCATTTGAAAATTGGTTTCCACTCTTTTGTCAAAGCTTGCTGACGGCGTCACCTTGTAACTTCTGACGCCGTCAGGTTGTAAATTCACCATATTTTGAGACTTTGTTGTTTTCTTCACTTTTATGCTCCAAAAACGTCCGAATATGCATGTTTTCCAGAATTCCTCTCAAAAGTACCTAAAATGACAAAAGGAACGATTTAGGGCAATATTTGATCACATTTATACGAATTAGGGCTTAAATGAGCCCCTAAAAGCGTAACACTTTTCGTCTCATCAAATACCCTTACACTTGGGATTTGCTTGTCCTCAAGCAAATGAGTTTTTATTCCAATCAAAATATGAGTTAGGGGTCATTTAACACGAATATAAAAGTAATTACAACAAATATTTATTCGACCCTAATCATAACAAGCACGGAAATCATACACTAGCACCTCACAAATAGTGTTTGGACTCTCACATCTCTCAAATGTCATAAAGTTTATATCTCATAAATGGAAACGGAAAATAACACTCACTACCTGTCATAGCAAATAGATTACCATAGGCTTGGGAGAGGATCAATTACTCCTCCACTAGGCATAAGCACCTAAGATAAACTATCAAAGAGGTCTTTATAAAGGGTTGTAACGTAAGGTGTAGGGATATGATAACGCGGTTTGGTTGGAATAAAGGGTATTTAGTGGTGGCAAGTTAATTATCATGATCAAATACATGCACTCTACATCATTGCTTAAGTCAAGACTCGACTTAATCTTAGTCTAAAAATGAAATAACAAAAACTAAAAAGGAACATAAAAGGAAACGGGATGGTAGTCCGTATGTTTTTCTTCTTTCTTTTTCATATTTTTTTGTATTTTTCTTGATTTTTCGATTTTTTTTTCATACACTCTTGCCCTACCATCCAAAATAATACATCATAGGGGATTTGCATTCCCCTTACACTTGAATCTTTACATAACTTTACAATCACTATTCTAATGACTCGAATTAAGATAATCGAAAAACTTGGAGTACTTTTTAAATATTTAGCACGTATGGGGGTAATAATGTTGTTCTTCCCCATTACTTCATTACACTAGTACTTTACCCATGAGTCCCAATCGTCCCAAAACAATATGTACAAGGATATGACTTAACTTAGCAACCATGTAATTGACCGGATAATTAACTAAGGGTTTAACAAATGTTTTCACAATAATGCACCAAAGGTGGGTGCATACAAGGTAGGCTAAGGCGATTTGGGTGTACATTTAGTGGGGTGTAAACAAATTCTCACTTTGAGTAAGATGCTCAAAGGTCGAAACGAAAGGATAGGCTCGGAAGGGTGTACTAGGGGTATCGTGTACCAAAAATGGATACAACGCAAAGGGTGTGGGAGAATTACTTGACCAATGAAGTCAATGTAATTATAACAAATATACGGGTGTAAAACAATGGGTTAATCCTAATGCCTCTTATCATGTAGTAAATCTTAACTACACGAATGTAGTCTCACTTGTGGATTTGAGATGGTCCTAACGCAAGTTCTAGAATCTAAATACTACCGGTACTCACATCATAGCACCAAAGATGGATGCTTTTCCTACCAATTCTAGGGGCGAACCTCACATATTTGGGGTGGAAAATTTTTTAGTGGTACGGTTTTGTGCTAGTCATACAATTTCCTATCCATGAGACGCTCATTAAGATCAAGGTTTCACTTCTAAATGTTGTAAAAAATTTTAAATTGGCGCTAAAATTGCCCTAACAAACATTTCTCTTGGTTTTATTACAAATTTACTATCAAACAAAGCAAAACATCAAGCGTAAGTATATTCTCAACGGTGCTTTCATTTACCCCCCTTACACTTAAACCGAACATTGTCCCCAATGTTCAAATAAAAGACGTAAAAGTAAATAAGATGAAAGAATGAAATCAAATACTCCCCTGAATCGTTTGTTGTGGATAGTGATGTAACATGGTTAGATCTTCTTCCAAGATAGACGAACGTTCAAAGCTTCCCTTCCGAAATAATAAACGTCTTCTTGTCCAAAATAACCTGTTAACCTGAAAAAGATAAAGGCCAACCTCGCGTAAAATCGGCGGTAAAATCTACATAATAAGATATAATGCTTGTGGAATGAATATTTTGCAGAATTCCTGGAGATTATAAGTTAAAGAATTGACAAAACTTTTTAGGTTTCCGGAAAAATACAAAACTTTCAAAAATTGCAGAAAATTATAACCTGACGCCGTCAGGTGTTAACCCTGACGCCGTCAGAAAGTTCTGACAGAATTCTCATGTTAAGTTTCCGGGAAAAATTCTGGAAAAACTAGATCTTACTTCCTGGAATTCCTGCAAAAATTCATTATGACTCGATACAAGCATTTGACTCAAACAAATACTAATATGTATGTTAATTTCATTGTTATGATTCATGTTCATTCGTTCTTTATAAACCGATTTAGATTTCCCTTACACTTAGCTTTTGCAAAATACCTTTATATGTAGTTAAGACGAAGTTAAAAACAAAATAAAGCATTTTCACAATTTAGTTTGAAGCATGAATCAATAACAAGAAATATAACTTACATACGGAAACAAATAAAATCAAATAAACACACAAAAACAAACAAAACATGGGTTGCCTCCCAAGAAGCGCTTTTCTTTATTTACGAGTCTTGTAGCTAGACTCAAAGTCACCGTACGTTACGTGACTTCGTCGTTGGTCTCGGTTCCTAAGTCATCCTCTTTTCCGGTTTTGTATTCGGGCCCTAAGTTCAAACAATCCTTATAGAAACCGAAAATCCTTTTCATGACATAGTCTACTCCCCTACGTCTATCCTCATCATTCCTATAGTAAACCGCTTGTTTGAGCTCCTTCTCAACGTTTGACAAGTGTTGGTATTGCTCTATCTTATACGGCATTTGGTAGTTCACCTCATCGGTCTCATCCTTAAATGTGACTATCCCTAAGGAAGGTTCATGAGTCATTCTAGAGACCTCGATAAATGGTTTGCCTAAGACTACTTGGGTCACACTTGCATCGATTATTGGGCGGATATCTTCTACAATCACAAAGTCGGTGACATAGGTAAAGTTTCCTACATAAACCGGTAATCCTTTAACTCTTCCCGTGAAGTTACTAATCCATCCCTTATCGGGAAACACTCTATACCCTAGTTGACTTTTCATTATCAAATTGTATTGAGCTCTAGTCATGATGTTAATGGGTGATCTAGGGTCAATGTACGCTTTCCAAATATGCAAATGCCCGATGTTGCATGGTATGTTGAGATTAGATGGATCGCCCACCTTGAAAATTGGGTTACCTAGGATGTATGGGGTCTCGGAGTCATCGAATAGATTCTTATGATATGCTCGCTCTTCCTTAGTGGGTAACCTATTGAAGTAATCCTCCTCCTCTACTTCTTCTATTTCGCTAACCTTAGCCTTCCTATCATCCTCTAATTCCTTACTCTCATCCTTTGATTCACTATCATTCTCACTCCTATCAATTGGTCTAATGGTCACAACGTTGACGAAGTGGACATGTTTGGATGAAGAGGGGTCCTTGATTTGTGGTTCGCTATTGGTGTTTCTAGCGTCCTTTTGTGGGGGTGATAGCACTTGGTTGTTGAGGGCTTTCAACAAGTTGTCAATTTTATTGGTCATCTCTACTTGTTGTTGATTGAATTCGGATGTGAATTTAGCTATGCGAGCTTCTTGAGATGCCATAAAATTGGACATCAATCCTTCAAAGTTGTTGGTACTACCATAGTTGTTGGAAGGATTGTTGTTGAAGGTACGGTTTGAGGAATTACCGTTGGGTTGAAACCGGTTAGGTGGGTTGGAAGAATTGTTTTGGGGTGCGTTTTGGTTTGACTTCCACCTAAGGTTGGGGTGATTTTTCCATGAGGGGTTGTATGAATCTCCATAAGGGTTTGGCTCGGGTTTGAAAGTGTACCACTTATCTCCCGCTCCGTCGGTACGCGTGGATGCGTAGTCCGCAAAAGCTTGTTCGGGGAGTTCCATGCAATCACGAGTGTCGTGGGGACCACTACATAATTCGCACGAAGAAGTGATTTTGTTCACTTGGCTTGAAGGTTTAGGAGCTTCGTAGGATTTCATGAGAAACTTGACTTGGTCTTCAAGTTCTATGATCCTACGGTCGGAAGTGCTTGAATTATTCGAAGGCAAAGATATTGCCTTGACCGTTTTATTCAAATCACGGGGATCATTCCAACTTTCGTTGTCATATAGAGCAAGATCTTCTAGGAGATCCCATGATTGTTCCGCACTTAGATCACGTAGCTTGCCACCGGCCGCTTGGTCAATGGTTTGCCTCGTGTGGAGATTGATGTGGTCATAGAAGATTTGGACTTGGAGCCAAAGGTCTATGCCATGATGAGGGACTTTTTGGAGTAAGTCCTTGAATCGAGTCCATGCCTCGTAGAGGGTTTCGCCTTGGCGTTGTTGGAACGCCAAGATATCATTCCTTAGCTTGGTAGTTCTCCCCGGTGGGAAAAATTGAGCAAGGAAACGAGTTGTGAGATCGTCCCAAGAGGTGATGGATCCTGCGGGAAGTCGCTCAAGCCATTGACTAGCTTGGTCCCGTAGAGAGAATTGGAAGAGACGCAATCGGGTCGTCTCTCGAGTTGCAACATCAAGGTCTATGGAATCTACGATTTTGAGGAAATCCTTGAGATGTTGGTTTGGATCTTCGGAACGAAGTCCATGGAATGCGCATCCGCTTTGCACCAACCGGATGGTGTCGGATCGCAAGGGAGTGACATTGGCTCCTTGAGTGAGCTCAATGGTGTTTCGATAGCCAAGGTGGCTAGGTCGGGAATACTCTCCTAAGGTGCGGGGTCTAGGAGGTTGGTTTGGTTGTGGTGGGTGGTTTGGTTGAATTGGGTTGTTGGGATCAAGGATGTTACCACCTTCCATGATGGCGGATGGTAAAGATTACGAACAAAAACACGAAGAAAAAGATAGACTAAAGAAATCCTAGAAAAAGAAAATAAAAATCTCACTAGAAAGGAATCTAGTGAGTAGACCTAAAGAAATAAAAATTCTACCTAAACAATAACTATTCCCCGGCAGCGGCGCCAAAAACTTGATGCGTGGTTTTGTGACCTTACAACAGGTTTTACCTCTCGAGGGATCTCAAGAGGCTTACAACCCCACCAGGCAGTGTACCTGACCGATGTAGTATAGGATAGTGGTAAGTACGGGGGATTGATCGTTCTCTCACAGGGAATAGTGTTCGTTAGGATAGAAAAACTACTCTAATAGGTCTAAGGGTGGAAGGAAGATTCTTTTTGTATTTTTATGTTTTATGGAAAGCAAGTAAAATCTCGGTTTTGGAAGAAGGGCGGAATTAGTTGCTAGTCAACTAACCCAAGTTTACTACTTATGCAAATTAAAATAAAATAAATATCTAAACTATTGTGGTTGTGAAAACAATATGGAGAAAGTTGTGTTTACTTAGATTTCATTACTCCCTAACTATCTTTTACCGGTTAATTGATATGTATGTTACTTGTGTGGATGAAGGGTGTATTCCTAATAACTCATGGAGTGGCATACATATCTCTCCAATTCTATGAGCTCTTATCTCGCCCTATGCCATGCACGGCACAACCATAGGGGTTGTAAACAGTGGCTCATGCGTTAAATACTACCTTAATAGCCTAGTATGCCTTGGCTACATGTTTCCCAAGACGTTCAAGCACGTTACCATAAAGGAGGTTGGCCAGTTTTCTTGAGCCTAACATTGATGGAACAATCATCCCAACAAACAACAACACACACCAATTAACCAATAATTAATAGTTAGGTTTCATTAGATCTAAGCAAACACTAGAGAATTTAGCTACACATGTTAATTAAAAGACAAGCAAAAGAGATAATCAACCAACACATAGACATATTGATTGAATTAAAGTGAAGACTTATCTTTAATTAAGCATGAGGGTTCCAAGGGTTGGAAACCCTAAAAAGTACAGAAAATTCGTCTTTAGGGTTTGCCCTAAAAGTTCTCCACAAAGTTCCACACTAATGAATGAAAATTAGAAAACTATATATAGATTTTACACTCTGACGGCGTCAGGTTATAAGGGCTGACGCCGTCAGCTCGCCGCCATTAGGTTTCTCGGATGGCCTAGATCCACTTCTGACGCCGTCACCTTATAAAACCTTCTGGGCCGTCACTCTTTAAAATATAACCTGACGGCCTACTTTTCCTAACACCTGACGGCGTCAGGTGTTAATTCCAAAATTTCCTCTGGCCCGTCATTTGAAAATTGGATTCCACTCTTTTGTCAAGGCTTTCTGACGGCGTCACCTTGTGACTTCTGACGCCGTCAGGTTGTAAATCTTCATCTTTTGAGACTTTGTCGTTTTCTTCACTTTTATGCTCCAAAAACGTCCGAATATGCATGTTTTCCAGAATTCCTCTCAAAAGTACCTAAAATGACAAAAGGAACGATTTAGGGCAATATTTGATCACATTTATACGAATTAGGGCTTAAATGACCCCCTAAAAGCGTAACACTTTTCGTCTCATCAAATACCCTTACACTTGAGATTTGCTTGTCCTCAAGCAAATGAGCTTTTATTCCAATCAAAATATGAGTTAGGGGTCATTTAACACGAATATAAAAGTAATTACAACAAATAGTTATTAGACCCTAATCATAACAAGCACGGAAATCATACACTAGCACCTCACAAATAGTGTTTGGATTCTCACATCTCTCAAATGTCATAAAGTTTATATCTCATAAATGGAAACGGAAAATAACACTCACTACCTGTCATAGCAAATAGATTACCATAGGCTTGGGAAAGGATCAATTACTCCTCCACTAGGCGTAAGCACCTAAGATAAACTATCAAAGAGGGCTTTATAAAGGGTTGTAACGTAAGGTGTAGGGATATGATAACACGGTTTGGTTGGAATAAAGGGTATTTTAGTGGTGGCGAGTTAATTATCATGATCAAATACATGCACTCTACATCGTTGCTTAAGTCAAGACTCGACTCAATCTTAGTCTAAAAATGAAATAACAAAAACTAAAAAGGAACATAAAAGGAAACGGGATGGTAGTCCGTATGTTTTTCTTCTTTCTTTTTCATATTTTTTTGTATTTTTCTTGATTTTTCGATTTTTTTTTTCATACACTCTTGCCCTACCATCCAAAATAATACATCATAGGGGATTTGCATTCCCCTTACACTTGAATCTTTACATAACTTTACAATCACTATTCTAATGACTCGAATTAAGATAATCGAAAAACTTGGAGTACTTTTTAAATATTTAGCACGTATGGGGGTAATAATGTTGTTCTTCCCCATTACTTCATTACACTAGTACTTTACCCATGAGTCCCAATCGTCCCAAAACAATATGTACAAGGATATGACTTAACTTAGCAACCATGTAATTGACCGGATAATTAACTAAGGGTTTAACAAATGTTTTCACAATAATGCACCAAAGGTGGGTGCATACAAGGTAGGCTAAGGCGATTTGGGTGTACATTTAGTGGGGTGTAAACAAATTCTCACTTTGAGTAAGATGCTCAAAGGTCGAAACGAAAGGATAGGCTCGGAGGGGTGTACTAGGGGTATCGTGTACCAAAAATGGATACAACGCAAAGGGTGTGGGAGAATTACTTGACCAATGAAGTCAATGTAATTATAACAAATATACGGGTGTAAAACAATGGGTTAATCCTAATGCCTCTTATCATGTAGTAAATCTTAACTACACGAATGTAGTCTCACTTGTGGATTTGAGATGGTCCTAACGCAAGTTCTAGAATCTAAATACTACCGGTACTCACATCATAGCACCAAAGATGGATGCTTTTCCTACCAATTCTAGGGGCGAACCTCACATATTTGGGGTGGAAAATTTTTTAGTGGTACGGTTTTGTGCTAGTCATACAATTTCCTATCCATGAGACGCTCATTAAGATCAAGGTTTCACTTCTAAATGTTGTAAAAAATTTTAAATTGGCGCTAAAATTGCCCTAACAAACATTTCTCTTGGTTTTATTACAAATTTACTATCAAACAAAGCAAAACATCAAGCGTAAGTATATTCTCAACGGTGCTTTCATTTACCCCCCTTACACTTAAACCGAACATTGTCCCCAATGTTCAAATAAAAGACGTAAAAGTAAATAAGATGAAAGAATGAAATCAAATACTCCCATGAATCGTTTGTTGTGGATAATGATGTAACATGGTTAGATCTTCTTCCAAGATAGACGAACGTTCAAAGCTTCCCTTCCGAAATAATAAACGTCTTCTTGTCCAAAATAACCTGTTAACCTGAAAAGGATAAAGGCCAACCTCGCGTAAAATCGGCGGTAAAATCTACATAATAAAATATAATGCTTGTGGAATGAATATTTTGCAGAGTTCCTGGAGATTATAAGTTAAAGAATTGACAAAACTTTTTAGTTTTCCGGAAAAATATAAAACTTTCAAAAATTGCAGAAAATTATAACCTGACGCCGTCAGGTTGTTATACCTGACGCCGTCAGAAAGTTCTGACAAAATTCTCATGTTAAGTTTCCGGGTAAAATTCTGGAAATTCTAAATCTTACTTCCTGGAATTCCTGCAAAAATTCATTATGACTCGATACAAGCATTTGACTCAAACAAGTACTAATATGTAGGTTAATTTCATTGTTATGATTCATGTTCATTCGTTCTATATAAACCGATTTAGATTTCCCTTACACTTAGCTTTTGCAAAATACCTTTATATGTAGTTAAGACGAAGTTAAAAACAAAATAAAGCATTTTCACAACTTAGTTTGAAGCATGAATCAATAACAAGAAATATAACTTCCATACGGAAACAAATAAACACACAAAAACAAACAAAACATGGGTTGCCTCCCAAGAAGCGTTTTTCTTTATTTACGAGTCTTGTAGCTAGACTCAAAGTCACTGTACGTTACGTGACTTCGTTGTTGGTCACGGTTCCTAAGTCATCCTCTTTTCCGGTTTTGTATTCGGGCCCTAAGTTCAAACAATCCTTATAGAAACCGAAAATCCTTTTCATGACATAGTCTACTCCCCTACGTCTATCCTCATCATTCCTATAGTAGACCGCTTGTTTGAGCTCCTTCTCAACGTTTGACAAGTGTTGGTATTG
>LBNU01008313.1:20174-30186 GCA_014162995.1 Artemisia annua
TATATATATATATATATATATATATATATATATATATATATATATATATATATATATATATATATATATATATATATATATATATATATATATATACCTCTATATTATATATAACAGGAGGCGTTTGACCAATTAATGCCACCTAATCATGGTCAATGCCCAGTCATCACTTTTTGAGCGCTATGTCATCAGTAGTGTGTGCCATGCCATCGTAAATATTCTTGAAATAATCACGGTCAATGCCTTGTCATCACTTTTCGAGTGCCATATCATAGGTATTTGTCCATGTTGGCAGTCCACCTAAGCGGATTTTTGATGAGCATAAATTCCGATGGATTCAAATTCGGATTTTATGTTTGTAAAAATTAATTGTGCAAGATTCGAACCTATGATCTCTTAGTTCATTGATAACTACTTTTACCACTAGATCAACTTATTTTTTGTGTTATGTCCTACAAAGCCATAAATATAATGATCAACAAAAAAATATCATACATATCTTTTCCAAGGAAACTCGTATATCGGCCTTTTTATTCATTCATCACACAATATCACACAAAACCCTAATATTCATATCTGGACTTTTTTTTTACTCAAAACCCTAATTCATTGCTTAAATTCGTTGATAATAATTTAATACTGTATACACCTTTCTTATTGACAGGCATATCAAAGAATATGCTAGAGAAGTCAAGGAATTCGAAATATACAACTGATGCAGACTGTAAGAAAGAATTTACCCTCAATTCTTGTACAATTTTTGTTAAGCTCCCATAATTGTCAATTATTGTTGAATCCTGTTCATTTATGTTTTTAATAACTCAGTAGAAGTATATCACTTAGTCTTATATGTTAGTTTGATCTATTACCTTTTAAATCTTTCAAAATAGTTTACAAAGTAGTGTTTGGCATAGTAGATTATACCTTGTTGTTGTAGTTATTTATGGGTCAAATCTGTTTAGGCAAGTCAAGTAGGTCCTAATTAACTTCAAACAATAAGTGTCTTGGTAATTTATAGCTCAAAAGACAAAATTCCCCCTAATTCCCAATAACAGTTGACTGTTGGGATTAGAGGTAATCAAAAGTTTCAATTTCACTTAGAATATGCTTAGGTTGTTTAAATTAGCTTCTATTAGGTTAAACATACCATAAATAATCAATTAGTGGTAATCAAAACTCAAATTGGTCAACCTGTTCATAATTTTCAAAAGTCAAATTTTCTTAAGTGTTGATATGGGACAGTTTTCTAGAGCACATGTAGGACTCAATTCTGGTAGGAATTAAATAAGAGTTGTTGTTTTATAATCTCTGGTGGCTTGTCTTTCAAGCTCAAAAAGAATTTTGCAGGTTGGACTCCATTTGGTTACTTGAATCTGTGTCCAAAGTGGACAGTTTGACCCTTTTCTGCCCTGCACCCAGTTCCCACCATGTTGACCCGTTTTTCTTTTGACCCTATCTTGTTCATTAGTTGACCTTTTTGCTTGAAGTTAGTTGTTTTGGATAGCCACTAGTACTGAGTTGTTAGATTTAGGAATTGTTTGCCCTTAGTTGCTCATTTGTGTGCTTATTTTTGGCCTCCTACTTGCCCCATTCAGCCTTATGCTGCTGACGCACTCAGTGCTTACTGAGCTTGTTTGATGTGTGTTTTAGTTTGATAATAGTTTGTTTGATTGATGTCATTAGCCTGCCTTTGGTCAAGTTTGTTTGTGTTTGCACTTGGCTTTTGCTCTAGTGTTTATTTTGGCTAGTTGCTTGCTTCATAATACTCACTTTGGGTAAAACTTTGCATCTGTTGTTCTTAGCGAATTGCATAAGCTTAATTTAAGCTTTCCGATAAAAATTTGTTTTTCAAAAGTGGTTTAATTTAGTTATTAAAATGTTTTGCAAAAAGAAAAACTAAGAAAAAAAGAAAAAAAATGTTTTTGAAAAAAAAAGGTTGTTTAATAGGAATCGAACCTGGGTCTCTAATTTCACAACTCACCAACACCACCCCTAAACCATCTATGCTACTTGCTCTTTTTGTTAATACTTTCCTTTATTAATTATCTAATGTAGTTTAATTTTAATTGCTTATTTACATTCAGTCTTTATTGCTGCTTATTTACTGCTTATTTGTAACTGCTTATTTTACTTTTTATTTTTCCTAGCCTCATTTTAATGTAATAAACTTTCCCAAAATTTTTGAATTGTTTTACTATTTTTAATTCATTTATTTTACTAATTTAGTTTTTAATTCATTATATATAAAAAAAAAAAAGTTTTTTTTTTCTTTTTCCAAAAATTTTCTTTTATCATTAAAAAGTAGGAAAATTAATTTCATGCCCGTAGGACTAATATAGCATTTAATTCACGTTTTATTTTACGCGTTCACGTAGTTTTTAAATTAACTTTTACGTTTTTAAATTAGATTACGTTTTAGGTTTCCCCTACTTCCTATTATCATTCCCGTAGATTTTTAATTAGTTTTTAAGTTCTAATTTTCATTTCCTTGTTTGTATTTATGTTTTAGTTACGTTTATTTAATTTTTCGTACGTTATTTGCAAGTTCTCATAATTCCATAATACCAAATAAGCTCTCAATCATCCTTACAAGCATTTTAATCTCATTCCTTTCGCGAAACTTTCCATTCACTCCTCGTTGGGACACGACCCGGGAAATCACTTCCCGGTTTCACAAATAAATATCACTTTCACGAGTTTACGAGGTAATCTTTTTCCTAAAAGGTTTACTTGTATTTCTCCACGTCTTGTTGTCTCACGATAACATTGACCTCACGTTTGTTGATATTTTGATAAATTGTTTTGCACAAAAACACAACGAATCAGGGGGGGTGGGGGTACGTTTCAAATTTTACCCCTGAAGTTTGAGATGTTTCAAATTAGACCATATAATTTTTTTCTCGCTTTTCTCTAGAATCTTACCCTATATATATATATATATATATATATATATATATATATATATATATATATATATATATATATATATATATATATATATATATATATATATATATATATACCTCTATATTATATATAACAGGAGGCGTTTGACCAATTAATGCCACCTAATCATGGTCAATGCCCAGTCATCACTTTTTGAGCGCTATGTCATCAGTAGTGTGTGCCATGTCATCGTAAATATTCTTGAAATAATCACGGTCAATGCCTTGTCATCACTTTTCGAGTGCCATATCATAGGTATTTGTCCATGTTGGCAGTCCACCTAAGCGGATTTTTGATGAGCATAAATTCCGATGGATTCAAATTCGGATTTTATGTTTGTAAAAATTAATTGTGCAAGATTCGAACCTATGATCTCTTAGTTCATTGATAACTACTTTTACCACTAGATCAACTTATTTTTTGTGTTATGTCCTACAAAGCCATAAATATAATGATCAACAAAAAAATATCATACATATCTTTTCCAAGGAAACTCGTATATCGGCCTTTTTATTCATTCATCACACAATATCACACAAAACCCTAATATTCATATCTGGACTTTTTTTTTACTCAAAACCCTAATTCATTGCTTAAATTCGTTGATAATAATTTATTACTGTATACACCTTTCTTATTGACAGGCATATCAAAGAATATGCTAGAGAAGTCAAGGAATTCGAAATATACAACTGATGCAGACTGAATGTGAAAAAACAATCAATGGTAAACTCTTATCTCAAATTTGTTATTCTACTTATTACGTTTTTGTTTTTTATTCTTTGTCTACTGTGTAGTTTTTAGACCGTATATAATGGTTTCGGCACAAACCCTATGTTTGTGCACCCTCATAACCAGCACTTGGACGATCACCATTCTGGATCTATAAAGGTTAGTTGTTTTCGGCTGCAACGATTCTCTGTATGCATGTTTTTGTTATTTGACACTTATTTTGTACGTTTTTTCCCAGTTGTTGCTTTCATATGTTTTGTGATACTAATTGCGTTGTCTGTTGTTGTTAATATTTGCTCATTCATTTGTATAGTTCTTTACCTTTTCATGTATATAACACACATTGTTTTACAATGATCTGTTTGGCATAAAACCCAAATTTGTGTTCTTTATTACGAGTATAGGGACATGGATACCCAGTGATTGCAGTTGCATGGAATCATGGTGAGAATCTGTTAGCATCCTCTGATTTTGGTGACACCGTAATTGTTTGGAAGAGAGAAAAAACGAAACAAAAGAGGTAAATTTGGATAACCTCTGGTATTTCTCCTCACTGTGAAGTTTCTTGCTGGTAGATATTTTAGATGACATAGAGATGCACAACATATAATTAATTTGTTCACAAACACATTCTTGTCCTTCTTTAATAATTTAAATTAATATGTTAATTATGATTCAAAAAAGTACTATTACGTTTATTTATAGATATATATTTATATGATCTAAAAGTAGGCTGGGCGCAACTATCAATCTGTTTAAGATGGCCTGTTTTAGCTATGTTTTCTTAATTGACCCGTTGAGGTAAAATTGAAGCCATTATTTACGAATGGGTCGAATTTATTAATTATAGAAATGCACTTGTCTTGAATCCGTATGAAGTGAAGTGAAGAGAAATTCTTACTTGGGCTTAAAATCACTTTTTCCAGGAATTCATTGATATGCTCGAAGAAGCCAAAAAGTATGACCACAGGGAGCTGGGAAAGAAGCATGTACTGTTCTTTTTCCATCCACATAAGTAAGTTTTGCATCTTTTTAGGAATTTTATTTTGAATGTGTAATTTGGTGAGTGTTTTATTTTTTATTTTTATATGTTTTTGCCCAGGAAGTTGTTTCTTTCTTCCTCATGGTACTCGAATAACTGAAAAGTTGAAGACATTTATACGAACAGAGTACCGTAAAACAGGTTACCAAGAAGTTATTCATCTTTGCTTTGTGTATATCGTGCTGGTGAATGCTTATTTGAGTCAAAATGGTGCAGATTGACATAAAACACCCTTTTTTCACAATAACGACATTCTTTAAATAGAACTCATGCTATAGAATTTGAGATATTGTATCATCGGTTTGGCATGTTAACACACTGAATATTTGCAACTTGAAACTGTAGGAAACATCAGGCTATGCTGCCAACTATAAGGAGAACATGTTTATTTTCAATGTTAGTTTGCTGCTGTAAAATCTATTACCATTAGTCATTAATGTTTATCTATCATGACTTGAAGTCATAAGTGAGGAGTTTGGTCTTAAGCCCATGAATTGCCCAGGCCATTGCGTGATCTTTGATAGCAGACCCCGTTCTTACAGAGGTCAGTAGTCTTCTTCTATAAAAATGTATCTTATTTTTTTTTATTGATTTTAACATGTTTGTAACAAGAGATGCATCCTAAATCCGTATTATTATTTTCTGATCGCAATCAATGTATTAACTGATTTTAAAACATCTAGAAATAGAAATAAAGCTATTGACATTCTGTAGAACTTCCACTTCGTATAGCTGACTTTGGAGTGCTTCATCGCAATGAAGCCAGTGGTGCATTGACCGGTTTGACACGCGTTCGGTGATTTCAGCAGGTTCAAAGTTTTTTTAGGGTCTCTACTTTTGTTTAAAGAACACGTTTCTATTAGTTCGTGCTCTTAGGAGAATAACAGTGGTTAATAGTTATTTATAAGTTACATGAAATTTCTGTAATTTAACATGTTATTCTGTTTTTAGGACGATGCTCATATTTTCTGCAGAGAATCTCAGGTAAGGTGGAAATTCATCACACATAATAATTGTCGGGATTATTTTTGTTTGATGTTTCTTTGATATGTATGTTGATATGTATATATACAGATAAAGGATGAAGTAAAAAGTGTTTTAGAATTCATCAGTTATGCGTATGCCGTTTTTGGTTTCACCTTTGGCTTGAAGCTATCAACAGTATGTGCATCTAATCTTCTCTTACTGTTTAAAAACTATAATCAATTGGTGTATCAATAAACTTTATGTGAATGTGCGTTGAATAAAAATGGACGGGATTTGTAATTGGTCAAACCGGGCGATTTTTGGACGGGTTAACATGGGTCAGGTCCCAAAAACTTTTTCTCTGATGAAGTTTTATCTTTTTTTATTAACATATGTAATATGTTATTTCAATAATAACATATTCTTTTGAACAAAAAATGATTTAATTTGAGACACTACGTTTGACATGTTTCCTTCTAGACCAATTTTTAACATCAGCCATTTACTGGTTAAAGATATAACATAACCCGAATTGACCCATTTGTAAGTAAATGGGTCGTAAAGAAAATTTTATTTCATCTACCAATTTGATATGCATCCAATTCTATTGAAATACCACCTATGTTCATAAAAGTTTGGGCTTTATTTTGTACATGTTTTTGTGTGATATAACAAAAAAAGAAATAGGTACACAAAAGCTTATGAGTAAATTGGATTTCAGTCAACCTTAAAGCTTGGCACCTATATATTTTGTTGTTGTATAGAGGCCAGGAAAATATCTTGGGAGATCTGGAAACATGGGATAAAGCAGAGATGGCGCTTGCTGATGCATTGAATGAATTTGGGAAGCCATGGCATGTGTGTATATGCCCGGGAAAAGTTGAATAGGATCAACATAACCGTGATTAAGTTCATTACACTGTTGTCTCCATTCTCTGTTTTTGCAGTTTTATCAGTTTATAATTTGTTTATTGCTTGCCAACATTGAAAATATTGACTTTTAAGTTAGTTGGTGTTTATGGGATTATTGACTAAATTTTTTGTATTGGCTTTATGTTCTTAATGACCTTTTATGTTTCCTTGCAGCTTTGTTTTGATTGGACCTCAAAGTTTCCGTGTTTTTGTGCACCACAGTGGATACTCAAGTGTTGCATACTTTTACATAGGAAAGATGATCACCAATGGATTTATCTCAAAGGGAAATTCAAAGTGATAATTAAAGGGCTCGAAGTCAACCTACCCGAGTCTGATACAAGTATAGAGAAAAAACTATCCTTTTGTAATGATTGTGTTTGTTAGTACTGTATATTAACAATATCAAGTTACATGTGACAATTCTATAAGATTTTTAGATTGTGTGGTTGTTGCTTTTCAACTCTGCACTTTAATATTTCTTGAACTTACCCAACTTCTTGGTCACAAAGCACACCAACGCTCTTACACTTCAGGTACACATACTGTTTACTTTGTAGGTGGTTACTTTATTCATATGTTATATTAATTAGTGGTTCCTTACCATGACTATATGGGAGTTCAATAGCTTAGTCTTGAATTAAGGCCTCACATTCCCATAAAAAAGGTACCAGTTGCAAACTATACCTCATATACCTTTTAAATTTCAAAACTATTTTCAAAATCCCCGCCAGTTGATATGACCAAATCATGAATCGCAAGAGACCCCTTAGATCATTAATAGTAGTAAGATGTAGTTTTTCTGATAGTCTTTTAACCATTTCTGAGTCAGGTTCTTTTCCACTTTTCATCTTGGCTAAATCAGTTTGAAGCTGTAAATCAGGAGACTCTACTTGTCCTTTCGCTCTTTTGAATTGTGAATGCACAAAATAGATAATTTTGTTCAAGGTATTTTCTTTTACATTCCTTATAATAATTCAGCCTCATTTGAACTTCAATTGTTATTTTCTTTTGACCTTTTGCATTCATAGAGTATTATATTGAAAGAAACTGATGTTGCGTCAAAGGGTTTGGATTTTCCTGATATACACGTGATAAACTATGACATGTCTGTAGAAATTGGAAGTTGCTTCCTCTTCCATCGAGGTAAGGCTATATCACTGTACCCAAAAAGTCATATCTTCTATAGGATACATGCCTACAAGGAAGACTCCATACCAGCAAGAAATGTCACATTGGGAGAGGGACACGACGGCAACACATTACGTTCAACCAGGTAGTAAACCTATCAACATTTTGTTACAATTTGGGTGGTCTTTGTTATATCAATGAATAGGATTGTTATAGTTGGCCTGCTTTGGAGATCCATATATTTTCGACACACAATAAGGTAATAAAGATTATATATGAGACATTATTATCTTAGTAATACAGATAAAAAGATTAATGGCTTTTGAAATAGCGTAAGCTGTTTTAAATCGGCTAATCCAAACACCCCCTAAGCTTAAAGAATTCATATTCTTTTTGATTAGGTAGTAGCTCATAAATAGCATTAGCTGTTTAGTTAAGCTAATAACTTATTACCTATGTTGCTTAAGGCGAGTATTAAGGATCAAAACTATGTTGCTTAAGGCGAGTATTAAGGATCAAAACTAAACAAGTATTAAGAAGCAATAGCAAGCACGAGATCATGTATATGAATATGATTGACCTGCTACTAGAGTCTTTTTTTTCTATTAATTGACCTGCTGCTATAGTTCTTGTCTATAAATTTTGTTCATGGTGAAGTAATTGAACAAAATTACTTATGCTAATCCGTTTTCATAACTGGCTCAGTCATGGGTCAAACATAAATTTACTACTCATGGTGCAATTTACATTGGATTGTAAGTTCCAAGTAATATCGTTGTTGTTAAGTAACAGAGAAGCGCCCAGAAAAACACAATATGATAACCACTTTACTAAGTGCTAAGCGGGTATAGTAGGAAGGGGATTATTTTTAAGAATAATGACACGTGTAATGGAAGTGGCCATTAACAAACACTTCTCCAATTTGACTAGATATTGACAATCCTATTCATGATAAGATTACTTGAACATGCTCACTGTCATTAGAAGACTGTTTTAAGAATGATGATCCTATGCATGTTGAACCTGTCGCTAAGCGTCTTTAAATATGATCTCTATCTCCATACTTTCTACAACTTTGGTTTGAAAATTCATTGTTTCATTTCCTATCTGATTACTTTTTTTAATATGAGTTTTAGATCCGTTAAGAAATAGAAAGGGCCTCAAATGGGGAAAAACATCAACTTTATGGTCTAAATTGAGGTCAAACGTCAAAACTAAACTACAACAAAATTAACCGAAGATTACTTATCGCAGGCAACACTAGACAACCACTGCCATGCTTGCTTTGCAATGGAACTCAGCACGTAAGTCGATATCTTTCTTTTCTTCTTATCTGTATGTCTTACAAAATTAGTTCTATCATCATTAGCTAATTTTGCGCAACTTTCGGCGGACCCAATTTCATCCAACCTTTCCAGCTCCTATAAAAATATAGGTACATAAACTTGACATGATGTTATTTGATTTTTTTTATACTCAATTAATTATTACACGAGTAAATCTATTTTATCAGCAAAGCTTGGAGTGTTGCAATGAAAAAAGGAACTTGATTTTGGTCTTTACCATGATGAATATCACAGATATTTGATATTCACTTTATCTTGATGTATGTTACAGGTATTTAATTTAGTGTTCACTACATAGCAAGTCAAGGATTATTGTTTTCATTTCACTCTATGTAAAAGTAAGTTTTTAAACGATATTCATAAGGCTTGCTCACCCATCGGGCGGGCTACGCTTTGATACTTTGTTCTTAGGTACCACTTTGAATCTTTTTTGTTTCTCTCATATTCGATAACCGTTTATTTCTTTTCATTCTTAATTTATTCAATAAAAATTTTTGTATGTTTATATCTTATTTGTCGTTAACTTATTTTTTCCCCCAACGATATCCATAAGTCTGCTGCTCCTTTGAAAAACACCTATGTCTTGAAATGTAATTTTACTAATTAAATAATATTGAATTGCTTAAATTCATATTTAAGTTCATTTGATCATTATCTATGGAGTATGTTTTAAAATTTAATTTTACTACCTTCTTTTGCTATAGAAAAATATTCCAACGATAATTATAAAAGATGCCCGCCCATTGGGCGGGCTTTGAGACGTGTATATATATATATATATATATATGATCAAATAAGAAGAAAAGTTAAAATGAGAATGATAAGAAGAAACCACAACCACTCATTTCAGATGCACCTACAAAAGTAGATGCATCTCCCCTTAAAATTCTCCCTTCTATTTGAATTGTATGGCTAGAAATTCTTCTTATTCTTCTTA
>LBNU01008313.1:30798-75714 GCA_014162995.1 Artemisia annua
ATATATATATATAGGGGAAATCTTACCTACATCCAAGTGTAGGCAATTAGCTACACATCCCTTTGTAAAATCTTTTAAAAATATACAGTTCAGCCCCTGTTACTTACTGCAGGGGCTGAACTGTACATTTTTAAATTTTTTACAAAGGGGATGTGTAGCTAATTGCCTACATCAAGGTGTGTAGCTAACATATCCCCATATATATATTTTACATTTAAAGTATTTAATGCACAATAAATAAACATATAAGTTACTTTTTGAATATATGTGATTTTTAATTTAATAATGTCCAAGTTTGCTTTTATATTTATTTTAACAATTGTCAAGTGGGCATTGCAGAGTAAATCCCATGAACTAAAAAGAAGGTTATATCAACTAAAGATGGCAATACGTATCCTGTTTAGTTGGCTGGTCCAAGTTAACGGGTTATTGGTTCATGTATTTCTAACACAGACACATACATGTTTATAAAACGAGTTAGTTGTATCGAGTGTTTAACGTTATGATTAATGGGCATGTAGTACATAATAGATGGTGAGTGTTTAACATTTTGAATGGGCATGGAATACATAATAGATGGTGAGTGTTTAACATTTTAAAACAACACAATAAATAATAACCATAGACATAAATTACTTGAATAATATATATCATAAGACATAGAGAAAAACAAATTGGGTTATTTTTCATAACTAAAGTAGTGAATGCATAACTATTTAACAAATGTAGCGATATTGTCTCGAAATCACATTATATTTCATAACTACTTTTCTATTTTTTTCAAGAATGTTATAAAATTACATCGACACTAAAATAGTACAATTGACGAAGGGCGGATCTAGGTGTGAGCCACGTGTGGCACGTGCCACACATGGTTTTTGCCGACGAGCTGTGATATTCTCTTGAAAAGTTCTAGCTCTTTGAAAGTGCTATACGCATTTTGGAGCTAGAGATGCACAAAATGAGCAAAAAATCATGAGGAATAACATCGTTGTTAAGTTTTAAATAAGAATAAAGAAAAAGAGATAAGGAAGAAGATAATGAACATTGATTTTCACATATTGAAGATTTAGTCATTTTGTTATTTTGGTTTTTGTGTCGTAGTTTTAATATGTTTGACTGCATATACATGGCCAGGTTACTCGTAATAAAAGAGCACCACAACCAACTTCATCATAGTCACATCAGCGTCACATCAACTTTCTTTCTCTTCAACCAACTTCGTCACAAACTTGGTGTAATAAGACAACCAACTTCACCACCCATATATAGCTCACATAAAAGAATTAAAGCTCTCACACGACTTACCTTTGGGCCCACAAAACTCCTCTACAACTTAGTCTTGGGGACGACGAGTCCTTCATTTTTTGCCTCCATGACGCGTCGAGATGGGGTCGACTTAATAAGGAGCACACATGTTGTTGCCTAGTTGGCACTAAGAAGACGTATCGACAAGGCTTGACCTTGGCTCGAAACAAAAACTGTAAGCTTGAGCTTGGTTTGATAGCTCGTCAAACTTTAATTATCCATGCTTTAGCTTGGCTGTAGTAGGTTTCGAACAAAACTTGAACTTGGCTTGAAAAACTTGAATATATACAAAAGTATTTTATTTAATAGCCAAACTCATCGATAAATATATTTATAATGTAAAACAAACTAAACCCACATTTTGTCTATTAATATTCAAGATTCATAACTAAAATGGGATCCCGTGTTGTTGACATCGATAACCTATGTATAAACAAAAGATAAAATTATGTAATAGTAGTATATATTTTGGTATATTAATATTCACGATTCATAATTAGTAACTTGTATTCGCTTCCAGATATAAAGCAAGCAAGCAACACCACTGGTCCTTCAAGAAATGTGAAATGTGAAGAATACAAAGCGTTAGAAGTTAGGACTATTTAGGGTTTAAAGGTCCTTCAAGGGTATATTAATTAATTCTTTATGAAGTAAGTCCTTATAATTAAATTAATATTCAACTAGCCCATAGTTACTTACATGAATTTAATCTGAAAAGATATCTATATTAAGACTTGATAAAAGCTCGATTCGAGCTATCAAAAGCTTGAGCTCGGCTCATTGTATGTCTTGAGCCAATTTATTGGGATTGAGCTTGATAAAAGCTCGGCTCGATCAAGTCAAGCTCGAGTTGCTTGATAAAAGCTTGGCTTGTTTGTAGCCCTAATTATGGATGGTCTCATAAGGGTGGTTTTGGAGTATTGAATTAGTTATATATAAAACACATATCTAAGTTAAAGTCACAATGTTTCTTTTAACATAGAGTATGTTTTGTGAAAGTAACTTTTGTTGGAATGGAGATGTAGGTTATTTTATAAGGTATATAAAGTATCATTTGATTTTAAGATATTGTGAAAGATTATTTTTCTAAAATCTATGATCGGTTATGTTTACCAACCAAAGCTTATATTTTAAGTAGATTATTTTTTTTAGAAAATAAGCATAATCTTCTCAAAATCTATTGTGTCAAACATGCCCTTAATATAGATTATTTGATTATTGCAATCATCGAACGTTAACCTACATATCAAAATCAAATGAATCCTGAATAACCCGAATCCGCTAACTAAAACCACGAAAACAAATTAGTTTATCTAAGTCAATGAACAACTAAAGCTAAGAACTATCCGATAACAAAGTGAGCCAAAAATTGTGCCATATATGAATTAAAATCCTTAATCTGCCATTGCAATTGACACTACAACACAACAATACCTTAGACCCAACGACCCAAAAGTTACAACTACTTTAGCAATTACAACAAACAACCCAAAAACTACACATCACTTGATAGTTACAACCTTGACAATCTTACAAACAAAGAAAAAACCTCAATAAACCAAACCCAACAAATACATAGCCACTTATGGGCAACCACCTGGTAGAAAGCGTTGAAATGGGTGAAAGACCGACCATGTCCCAGAAACGNTGTTTCTCCTTTCAGCAAATAAAAAATGAAAAACAAATAAATAAATAAAAATAAAAATATCTGATTTACTCGCAACATAAGATCAGGACTGTGAATGAAAAATAATCTCGCTATTGTGAAACAACCCTTTTGAGATCAGACAATACACATTACCATTTCAAAACAGATCCAACTCACACCCGTGACCCTTTCCAAACAATTAACCCTTGTAAAACAACTACAACTCTAAATGACGCACCTATCCCATGGAAAACAAATCCAAACGATCGAAACAAATCCAAATGACACAACCCTGACCCTTTCCAATACAAGTCCAAACAACTGACCCTTGCCAAGTAACTCCAAACACACCCGTGGCCAATGCAAAACAAAAATCCAAACAACACTTAGCGACCTTGTGACCTTGCAAAAATGAACCCCAAAACACTTGTGACTCTCACCAAACACCACTATAACCATCTGATGCTAACAAGACGAACATGAACCTTTACTGATGTTAACCACACGAGCTGAATCACGACCTTAACTACTAACATGAACCTTTACAGATGTTAAACAGAATCACGACCTTAACCACGAACCTCAACCCAAAACCCTTGTCTCAACGACCTTGCCTACTGCTCTAAAGCAAGGCCAGATCTATACTAACCTCAAACAAGACTCCATCGAACTGAACTACAAGACTACAGACCCACCGAATCGGGATTAAAGCAGTACAGAACTGAACTATGACACTACAAATTGTTGGGCCAATTCGGTGCCCGATAGTCTATGACTATGATTTGAACATAAAATATCCTAAGTTTAATTTTAGTCCTTGAATGAATAAAAATCCAGCGAGTCAACTTTAGAGTTCTTCAGAGACAATGTATAATTCTCTCCACTTCTTGAGGCGGAACTCAGTAAGTGAAGTCTCTGAACCAAAAGAAGATGATGGTCAGTGTGATCTGACAATGTCTCACTGACTCCCCTTTGATCTCCTCAACATCATGAACGTTATGAACCAAGATACTTATGAAAAATATCTAAGTATCTGAGAATGTTTTGGCAAGAAATTTCTTAGAAAGATAAGCAGAAAAACACTTATCAAGAAAGTCTAAGAAAGTACAAGAGTTGGTATAAAGGTATGAACAGTTGTCAGCACTGTTCCCTAAAATGGAATTTGATACATTCTAAGAATAGAAGCATTTAATGTAAGTTGGTAGCCGTGTACTTACAGTTAGATGGTTGACACGTCCTTGTTACCCCACGGGTATCCACCTCGATCTTTATCTATATAAAGAATGTTTTAAAATAGTAGATATTATCTTTTGCAATTAATGTGATATACATTCAAGAGAGCATTTACTTCTCTATAAGAACTAAGTCCCTAAACCCATTCAGATTGTTAGTATAAATTTAAGTTAAACGCTTACTTAGGTTAGTGTTTAAGTTAGTAATGAGATCGTCATACTTTGTCATTTGACTTAGATTGTTATTCCGCATACAATCTTAGGGCCCGTTTGGTTGGTGGGTTTTGGATTTGAATTTGGGATTGATGGTAAAAGTTATTATTTGTTATAAGGGTTTGACATTTAAATAGTGGAAAGGGCCCACAAAAAATAAAAGTTGAGGGGGATGTTGGGTTTTCTCTCTCACACACTTATATTATAACATATCACTCTTTCTCTCTCACACACATATACCTTCTTTTATTTTTAAATAATATTATTAAATCAAAATTTATTATTAAATTAATAAAACAAATATAATTTCTCTCTCCTAAACCTATACAAAATCCAAATCCTAAACCAAATCCAAATCATATTCTAAACCCACTTATAAACCAAACGGACCCTTAGTAAATCCTTTAATTTATTCAAAATTTAAACGTAAAAAAATGTTTGTGTAAATTTTTCTTACTTGTTTATCTTTGTTAAACCATTTTAAATACACATTAATAGCATGAAAACTGATTGGATAACTTAAGTTATTATTTGCAATCACTTTAAGTGGAACAACACAAACCCACCAGCTCCGAACCATGACGCCTGATCAGAACCACGGCAGTACCTCGCCAAATCTAAACCACGACATACCATAAACCAATAATATGAATCATTTCACCACTGACCAAAACCCTACACATCAAACTGACCCTTGACTCGCCGAATATGAATCATCACATAACCGATCCTAAAAACACCACTTTATGACCCACTTGCCCAAAAAATGACCAGGGTAACAAAGCTAATGAAGTGATGTGGAAACAAACAAATATATATATATAAATATATATATATATATATATATATATATATATATATATATATATATATATATATATATATATATATATATATATATATTGAAACAAAGATGAATGGGAGTATATACACGCATGATGTTGAAGGGGTGTCCGTTGGACTACTGGCTAAGGCCAACGGCCGGTGGCGACGGTTTTAGTTTTTAGGGTTGGAGAATCAGTTAACTACTTTAACTAGTTCGAGTAATTGAATAGCTGCTTGCGTTAATTGTCTACTTCATCTATTCAGGATTTTAACTGACAACAACTACAACATCAACAACCACAATACATAATTCGTTCGAGCGATGTATGTGAGAAGTAAACAGTAGACAAATCATGCACCTACTGTGGTGTAAACCAAAGGTAAGGAACTGCTGGAAAAAAACTCCTGGACTAGTGTTACTGAAACTAATATCTCAAAATATAATCTACATAACTATATATTGTAATATTACATTTACAAATATTATACGACTAACTAGTACATAGAAAAAAGTTTATCCTTGCAGAGAAGTTATTAGGCTGGTCGGCTAGGAAGAGGTGGAGCTCTCACCTTGCTACCATCTCACGCAGCATCACCTTGCCCACATTTCCCATTCACGCGCGACTCACACTTCCCAAAACAATTTATGGCGAATTGATCACCTTGCAACTTTACACAAAAATCGGGCCCCACTAATGCATTTGAGTGTAAGTGAGGAGAATGGTAGTTAGTGGGAGTTAAGGTGAACGACTCACCTTGCCTTGCCCACTAAAAGGTGAAGTGAAGTGAGCAGAAGTGAGAGGAGAGAGAAAGTTGAGGTGGCGCTGAGATGTAAGGTGAAAAATACTTATCCTTGCCATCTAGCCTTATAGAAGTACCTACAAAACCCACATAGATAATGGACCACTGGGTATATTAAATATGCAAACCGGTCAAAAAAGGGATACAATGATAGTATTTGCGTTGCCAGACGACATGGATCGGTCCATGTACTACTATTCTAACTTTTTTCTTTTAAAAATGTAATGTTTCCATTGGCTCTTTATGCATTAGTTTTCTCGACGGTAAGAAACAAGTGCAAAAACAAACGCACAGAACCCATTGATTACAAATTTCGAACATGTTAGTTAAGATGAGAAAAGAAATATAAACCGAATAAAACTTTACTCTCACAATGCTATCAACATGACATGTTACGCTGAAAATAAACATTAAACGACATTTCATTAAGTTTCCTTGAAAATTAATTATAAGGGTAGATTTCCTCCTAGTCATATTTATTCACAATAATTACTATGTAACCACTAATGGCATATAATCAGGTCTATTTACGCTTTTACTATGTGTTACGCTGGTTAATTTCAAAAATTTAACGGGGAGAATTTAGTTGGGCCACAAGGAAACCTGCAGGCTGCAGCTACTCAGCTAGTAAAGCAAATAATGCCCATTTCAAACTAGTAATATGCACTAACGTATCAGGCCCAACCTCGCATAATTACGGGCCCGAGCATAAGCAAATTGCCCATTTCATCAACACTTTCAGTTTCGATTTCATGTTGTATTCGGGTTACTTGTTACAACCAAGATATAATTTCTCGTTTGATCAATCATTTAATATTTTATCTTGTAAACCAGAAATGAATTAAAAAATATGAAGCAAGACCTACTCCCTCCCATCCCAGGAATAATTGAAGAGAGTTATCTCCGGTCACCAACATTGGCATAAAAAAAAGTAGGAATGGATAAATAACGCATAGCATTTTTGCATCACATAAATCATGTATACTAGCTAATTAATTTTTAAACTGTATATAATGGCATACACATCGCTTCCTCTGTCCTTGCTATCATCAACCACCAACGATTACCACCGCCTGCTCGCTACCATTACAGTTGAGTGTGTGCGCGATTCTAGTCTTAATTAAAGTAGTGGTTCAAATAGGTAATGAAACTATTATTTTGTTGTTAAAGAGACAAAAGGGGAGGATCTACAAGTTCGGAAATAGATAGAATAATAAAAGATAGTAATAGCACTTGAAATATGATGGATCGTTTTAACTATCTATGTGTTTTTTTTTTTTTAATAATTTTACAAATCATTATTAATTAACTTTCTTAAAGTCATTTTTTTTTTAACGGCGAGTTAGTACAATACTAAGTTAGTTATTCGATTCTACAGTACTTGCCCAGAAGGTAAACAAGCACAAATAGCCGTAAGAGCATCTCCAACAATGCCATTAAAAGAGTGTTTTGCACTAATTTAATGTCAAAAAGGTACAAAAAACGCCTTTACCAAGAGTTCGCACACTTAGTGCGGGTATATCTTTAGCAATATTTGTTGTGAAACAACGCCTAATAACACAATAAGAACAATAATCAAAGGAACATAAGAGAGTATGAGAGGGAAAGATAGAACTGTTATTGTGTAATCTTCACATTACATTATGCCTGCCTCTATTTTATAGGGACCCTTAACATGTAATATATATGATAACAATCGATACGGTTACCAAGGTATTCATCACATGGTGGGGTTACACCATTAGAGGGATACTGAATTGATCGATTAATGTGTACAATCAATATAATAAATATATTCATAACATTCCCCCTTGATTGTACATCATTAAAATACGCTTTGGGTACCGCCTCATTAAAAACCTTGCTAGGAAAAACCTGGTGGGAGAAAAACCATAGCTAAGGGAAAAAGAGTGCAGTGCGTATTATTCCCCCTCATAATCACTTCACTTGAGCTCACTGAAACGCCACATGCCATATACCAATTTCTTAAATGTTGAGGTAGGGAGTGCCTTGGTTAATAAATCTGCTAGATTGTCGCTTGAACGAATCTTTTGAACAATAATATCGCCATTCTTTTTTGTAGGTCATGAGTAAAAAAGAACTTCGGTGAAATGTGCTTGGTTCTGTCACATTTAATAAACCCTTCCTTCAGTTGAGCAATGCATGCTGCGTTGTCCTCGTGTAAAATTGTTGGTCCCTCATTTCCAGCATAAATACCACATGATCTACGTATGTGTTGTATCACACTTCTCAACCAAACACATTCTCGACTTCCTTCATGGATCGCTAGAATTTCTGCATGGTTAGATGACATTGCTGAGATTGTCTGCTTTATTGAACTCCATGAAATTGTTGTTCCTCTACTTGTAAATACATATCCAGTTTGAGATCAACCATTGTGAGGGTCAGACGTATATCATGCATCTGCAAAACCAACTAAACTTGTATATGATGGGTTAGTGAAATATAAACCCATATCCTTTGTACCTTGAAGATACCGAAATATTTGTTTTACTCCATTTGAGGATTATGCCTCGTTAAAACCTTACTAGATAAAACCCAGTGGGACAAAATTCTAGTGAAGGAAAAAGAGTACATAACTCCTTTATACGCTCGGGGATGTTGCCTCATTAAAAACCTTGCCGGAAAACCCTGTGGGGACAAAACCATGGTCAAGGAAAAATTGTGCAACGCGTATCTTCTCTCTCCCTGATAATCACATCACTTAATCTCATTGAGTCAGTGAAATGCACATTGAAGTGTCTTGACAGAATCTCGTGAATAAATATTCTCTACATATTATTTTCATATCCATTTTAAGGATTAAAGTACGTCATACATCTCATTCAAGTACATCATCGTACTTCACAAGTTATTCATTGCAAACACAATTAATTCAAATGATATATTATATCATGTATGACCATTGGCGAGAATTATAAATGTTTCATACACATTTTAGTATGACACTTTAAATCGGTATTGTGATCATCATCTTTATAAATCAATGCACATCATGAGACCTCATAAACATGAGTCTCGTTTATCCGTATAAGGATAGTTAGCATATTTCTTTAGTTTTCATGATGTACAAAGTTTATCATTAAGATGTACAATTCGTAAATTAAGACACACTTTGTCTTTTGTTTCAAATTCAATTTCTATGTATTCAATCACCTTTTACAATCAAAAAAACATACTGTATGAAACTTAAACCATATCCAAGATCTCTTAATAAAGTTTCATCCGAAAACATGGCAAAGTACTATACGTTAAGGTGATTATTATACATATGCCGAAAACGTGATTAGTTCAATACAATCAAATACTATTCTCGAGAAACTTTCTTATATGCTTTAACATAAAAAAATCACTAGCATGCTCTATGCATTTTATATGCTATAATAAAATCTCAAAATCACATGAGTTATTCACTAACTTTTAGAAGCATATCAATTACTATTATATTGCTAGACTTAAATACATTATTGGATCCACCACATGAGAACATGTCTTTTTATGATCATTTTCATGTCTTTATGAATATATTGTGTGCCATTAGTCATGCCTTAAATACAAAAGTTTCAATACTTTAATTTCGCTTCCTCATAAAGACCAACGCATATCCAATAATTTACACATTCATATGTACGGACTTCAAGTCCCAGTAACCATGTCTCGTCACAAGACTTTCATTACTTCTTTGCGTCTTTACATCCTTTTTGGCCACTCATTTATACAACTGCACTTCCTGCAGGTACTCTTCCATGATCCTCACCATGATTATAGCGCTATCTTATTTATTTACATAATCATTATCATGCATATTATTTTATACAATATCTCCATCGACATCGATTCATTTATATTTACGATTCCACACTTTACTAGACATTGGAATATATCATGTATTGAGATCTCATATTTTTTTTTCACGTACCCGGGGTTTTTTCAATTACCTACATGTCTAGTGTCTCTTTAGGAGACTATTATGGGGTCTTTATTACCTCGATTCGACCATCTTAATTTTCTTGCTCCATTTTATCACTTCAATCGAGGACTTTTATTTGGAATCGATTAGTCTATCATGTTGCAGGCGTGCCATAGAATTACTACCAATCATTGGTTTTACTGATGGGACACACATTGTTATTGGAGCACTAGCAGCGTATATATAATCTAGTCACTTTATTTAAGTCAGTAAACATGTTTGGCAATTAATAGATCTGGAATGTAAATTGTCCCTTGAACTTTAAGTTCATATTCATTAGTGTGAGAATCAACATTTATTTCATAATTCATTCCATATCCCTTGCTGCTCATTCTCTCCCCCTGAATGAATTATCCATTTCAACATCCCATTGTTGTGCGTTGTGGTGAATTTACAAAAAACATATACCGCACAACTACAAAACCTTATATTGGAAACATATGGTTACTGACCATAAACCATTTTATTGGGGAGTATCTATTATATCTTGTTGGCATGATGTGAATTCTTGTTAAATCTTCGAAATAAACATGCCCCATAGTACTTATAGTTTTGTTCTCACAACATTGGCTTTGCAATCAACTAAAGACGTTGTATGAACGTTCAACAAAAGCCATTCGTGTATGAACATGAGCTACTTTTAAGTTCAACACTTATTCCAATAATTGCCCAATATATAGAAGTATTCACCACCATTTTCAAAGATACAATTTTGGAAAATCATGCTCGCATTTTATAAGACGAGTCATTCTTCACGCTAACCTTAAGTTGCGTCTTTAATGATCATTTTGACGATGCATCGATTTTAAAACTCAAAAATGATCCATATGGCGGATGTATAGGCCTACATACATCCCATTTGTATTTTTTTTCCAAAACCATATAGGGTAAAGTCCTTACCTTAATATGGTGGTGATATATGAACAATTAACTTTCATTCCATTGAGAACAATCAAAACTATCTTTGAAGAAACTTATGGTTCTTCTATACATTTCGCATCATCATTGACTCGGGATGGTCTAACCGGTCATGCCACTCAATAAAATAATATTGGCTCATAAACTTTTACTATATGAACACATGTGCTTCAACTGCAAATTTTATTTTTTTTTTATCTTTTTTTATTTTATTATTATTTTTTTTTTATGTAAAAGTCAAATAATATAGAGAGCTTAATATATCATCACATTTCTCCAATTAAATTGACATAAGTTCTTTCTTGACTTTCACACTGTTCAATATATATTTACATTCTGTTAAAATATATATATATATATATTTACATTACCCAACATTACTAGATGGAAAACACATCTTATATACCAACGAAGTTGCACAAGTTGCTAAATACATAAATATGTTATTATAACGTCTCGTAAAAAATAAATTCGTATGATTAACATCACATAATAAATATGAAACCAATGACTCATACGGCCATGAGGATAATATGGTTGGACAATTTGCATAACATATATATACCATTAACGAGCTAATTAAGTTTCGTAAGCAAATAAAAACCCAACAATGAATGACACATTTATTTTTAAGTTAATGGCACAATTTAAAATCAGTCAATACATCTTTTTTCTTATATTGGGTATCTCTAGTGTCATATATTTCTCATAGCAGCAATTCTTTATAATAGTTCATGACCACATAGTCAGAGGCGTAGCTACATGGAGGCCTTGGTGGGCCGTGGCCCACCCAACTAAAATTGCAATAGTGTATATCAGTTTGCCCATTAAATGTAAAAATTAACCACTAGTGAGATTTTAGCTTTTAAGTCTACCGAAAAACACAAATTAATGACTATTATTGTTTTATGCTACATCTTGGCCTACCCATAAGTAAAATCCTGGCTACGCTACTGCACATAGTCAAATTCGTAGTATCCTAGCGTAACATGTAAATAAGGTGATGTATGCTCAAATTTTATGATTAAACTGGATAAAATATATTTCTTGCATAGGCATCAAGTTTAACTATATAATCTTAATCTACAGTTTTGGAAAATCATGTTTTATACATATACAAGTAAGAAGTATTGTCAAATATACTATCTCTTANAATAAGGTGATGTATGCTCAAATTTTATGATTAAACTGGATAAAATATATTTCTTGCATAGGCATCAAGTTTAACTATATAATCTTAATCTACAGTTTTGGAAAATCATGTTTTATACATATACAAGTAAGAAGTATTGTCAAATATACTATCTCTTATAATATACCTTTCAAAAATGTATAATCCTAACTATTTGAGCTTTGATATATAGTCATAAAATCAAGTTTATCATGATTCAATTCATAGGGCACTCAAGTAATCATAAATAGGATACATAATAGATCATATATATATATATATATATATATATATATATATATATATATATATATATATATATATATATATATATATATATATATATATATATATATATATATATATATATATATATATATATATATATATATATATATATATATATATATATGTTAGTTTATATATAGTTCTATTCCAATCTTCCAAAATGCCAAGATAGTAACAATGAAGTGTAGAGGGAGGGAACGAGATGATAACGTTGGTGCATGCATATAACTATACAAGTCTAGGAAGAGAACTAGCTACAAGAATTCTATTATATTCTTTGGACACTCTTACGGTTCGAGGTTTACATGTTTTCCCATACAAATAATAATGGTCAATATATATATTGACAAACCATTTCTAATTAACAGTAGACACATTGTGTTATAAGTGTAAGAGATCACACTTCTTTTTCTATATCATACAAATTGTTAATGATCAAAAACTACACATTGCTCGGTGCTCACCACTCCTTTGCATTTTAATTGATTTATATTTATTTATTGTTTCGCAAAGAAACCACACAGTAAAACTTATTAGAACCAAATTAAGATTTGCACAAAACAAAATAGAAGTTCTTGAAAGTATAATCATCATAACGTACAAGAACATGTACTCGGTCTAAACTTTAGGTCACGGGATTTAGATCATATAACAAATTTACATAAACAATGATTTACATGTTTTATAGATATCATGAAACTTGTTATCATTATAAATTATCAAACAAAATCTAGATAGAGAGTTATCAAAACTTCACCGGCTTCCTCAAGTATGTAAAATTAAAATAAGTCATGTTTAATTGTTTTAGCATCTTTAGATCCAAAAATCAAATTATTTAATTTGAATGGTGACTTGATATCAAGCGAGATTAACATACACGACTACACGAGTAGTAATTTTCTATTATTTTTCAAACATCTATATCTCATTCAATTGAAGTAACTTATACCATCAAGAAGATAAATCAATCATGGTATTATTATAACTAAAAAACAACATGAAAGAGACAAAACTTACCTCACTAACGGTCGGTTGAAAAAAAAATCAAATATGTAAGGCACCTTTTGTAACTACACCATGAGCTATTAACACTGAATCGTCCTTGTCTTTGTCATAAAGCTTTCGTGCTGATAACGTGTTGTGAAACAACGGCCTAATAGCACAATAAGAACAATAATCAAAGGAACATAAGAGAGTATGAGAGGGAAAGATAGAACTTGTTATTGGTGTATCTTCACATTACTTAGGTGCCTCTATTTATAGGGACCTTAACATGAATAATATTGAGTACAATGATGTAGGTTACAAGGGTATTCATAAAGGTGGAGGTTACACATTAGAGGATATGAATATGATGATTAATGTGTACAATCAATATATTCATAACAATATTTAAGTTTTATGAATAGTATTCATCCTTTTCAAACATTCATCCTTTTCAAACACTAACATATTTGTTAAATCTTTGATTCTTAACTAAAAGTATAAAATATATAAATAATATGTTTAAAAGCTTTCAATCAGTATATTTACAATGAGCTTAAACCTGATACAAAGATGTTTCTTTACACTAATTTTAGTGTAAATTTTTAGTGCTTACATTGAAAATACACTTATAGCATCTAGAATGTTAGCAACCAATGTACTTTTTGGAAATTCCAAATATTACAGCCTGTTGAGTATATTAAGAGTAAGCCGTAATATTTGAAAATACTTGAAAATACTCTTAATACACTGTGAATCATTTGAAAATACCTTTTGGAATCCACCAATGATATATCACATATAAACTGTAATATTTGAAAATACTCTTAATACACTGTATGCATGTTATGTATGTCCTCTGCAATTTTAATGAATAAACTGTAATATTTGGAAGTTCCAAAAATTATGTGTTATATACGGTTGTAAAGCTAAGGATTTGTATCTTTAAATAAAAAAAATTGTGAATCATTTGAAGTTCTACACAAATACTTACGTCAATTTTACAACAGCATGTTAAGTGTTCGAACTTAGTTATTGATGGTATATCACATGTGATATATCATGCAAATTCTTGTAAAGAAAAACCCACAAAAAACTTAAAAAAAAAAAAAAAAAAAAAAAAAAAAAAAAAAAAAAAAAAAAAAAAAAAAAAAAAAAAAAAAAAAAAAGTTTGTCGAACTTATATGAAAGTGTCCCTCTATTGAAAAATAATTAAATGCTTGTTGTAATCGTGTAATTTGTTTCGCCTAATGATTAACAGTTATTTAGATATGTTATTTTCAAAAGAAAGAAAGGTGAACGTGAGTTTTAATTAAAAAAAGAATGGGTGGGAGGAGTGGAAGTAGATTTTTTATGTTTGGGTAAATTACAAAAAATGTCCGTGTGGTATGTGATTTTCACACCCGACACCACTCCCAAACTTTAAGTACAAAAAATATCCTTACTTTTAACACTTTTGCACAAATTATGTCCTTATCGGCATTGACCGTTTGTAAAAGGAATGCGAAATGACTAGTAAATGTGACACCCCGATTTTTATATTAATGGCTTTAAATATATTTTAAAGCTTCCAAGTCAACTTCCGTTATAATAATAGATTTTCATTAGTCAAAAGGACCTCTCATGAAAATTAGTTATAAAGGGATAAGGACCTTTTATGTAATTGTTTCACTAACAAGTACTGACTTCATCTAATTGTAAAACTTGTTTAATAAATCAAATATAAGTTACTTCTTATCCAGGAAAGCTTCATTTTTCCATCTCCTTCTCTCCCTCTTCACATCACACGCACATCAAACGCATGTTCTATCTAGGGTTTCAATAACTTGTTTTTTTTATCAAGTTTAAACTAAGATATTAGCTTATGAAGGTGCGAGGGTCCGAATTCTAGCTCTCACACAATTTAATTCAAGGTATAGATCATACCTAAGTTTTAAAATTCGTTTTTCTTATATTACCCATTATTGGGTTATGCTTAAAGATCATATTTTGATGTCATAAGTGGGGATTAGTAGAATTTTATAAGAATAGGGTAAGTTGTGATTTTTTAAAATCACGAAGAACGCATGTTAATTATGTGTTAGTGTTTACATATACGATGGGTATCTTGTTAAGGTGCTATAACATCATTTTATGGTATTATAAATTCGAAAAGTGTGCATATGTGTTATATAAGCCACGAACCAAACACCCCCTTATGGCCTAGTTCACTTCTAATGCTTGTTTATGAAAAGCTAAGTCTTATTCTAAGTAGCTCCATGTTAATTACATGTTCTTAGGTTATAGAGGTTAGCCGAAGATGTCTACGAGAGCTCGTTGTAAAATACAAGCTATGTCGAGGTGATTAACTTATATAAGATTAGAAGCGAGACTTAGGATTCCGTTAGACATACCACATGTATTGTAGTGTTTATGTTCATATTTCGTTATATGCTAAAGTATTATACTCATGTTACGAGTTTATGTTAAGTAAGAGTATATATATCTATGTCTAAGTATATTTTATGAGTAGAATTGAATCACGCGACATAAGCTTATGTGTGAAATGCATTAAACGGTTCAAAATATCCCGTAACGACCCGTGTGGTCTTAGTAACATGTTTTTAGCGTACACGATGAATCATTGCTTAATTTAACGTCCTAAGTGGACGACATAATTAGAAAGAAAAAGTTATGTTTCGAAAACGGAACTAAGCATCCTAAGTGGGTGACTTGTATGTATATATGACTATGTGACCGGAAGCGGGTCTAGACGTCCTTGGTGGACGTCATGCATTATATTATGATCACATGTTCCAAAGAGGAACATACACATCCTTAGTGGATGAAATGAGACTTTAGATGGCTTTATGTCCCAAAGTGGGACCTAGACGTCCTATGTGGATGATTATCATACTTATAGAAATTATTAGATGTCCTAAGTTGATGACATGTGTTAAAGCGTGATCATACGTTCCAAAGTGGAACTTAGACATCCTCGGTGGATGAATTGAGACTTAATGGGCCTTATGTACGTCCCGAAGCGGGACTCAGATGTCCTATGTAGATGACTAGCATGCTAAATAAAGTTTTGATATCCTTAGTATATGAATAGCACATCATGTTAATGATGCGTCCCTAGAATGGGACTAGACGTCCTATGTCGACGATTAGAGCATTTAAAGCTATATTGAACCAAACAAGGTTTCATAACGTCCTAGGTGGACGACTTGTATATACATGGAAATTATATTCCTCATATGCATGATTTAAAGCACATAACCCCCACTAGAAGAAAAGTTGAAAGAGCATGTTCCTGTGTGGATTTAGAAAAGCTATCAAGCAACACGATAATTAAGCAAGGGAGTTTCCAACGAAACACGCTTTTAGTTTTATCGCAATGTTATATTTTAATTTATATGCGTTATCTCACTAAGCAAATTGCTTACGTTGCTTCGTTTGTGCTTTCTTATAGGTGAGATCATATTTAAGGCCAAAGGTCGCAGATTAGCCTCCGGTGGAGCTCATGGGTAATGGAGCTTATCCTTACCCTCTCGAATACCAAGAAACACTCTAGGGAAAAAGATTTTATTTCTTAGTTTGTATAAATGCATAATTATGGTGTTTGATCACTAGTACATGTCGAGTTTAAACTTAAAGGGGGTATTTGGCGTAGTGCCATTCTTACCCAATATGACCCATTTTTCTTATGTACGGGTCTAAACGAATGTGGTGCACTATGTATAGTTTTTACATGTTTATGTATGTGTATTTCTTGAGTCAAAACTGTTTAGTCTTGCATATTTTAATTTTGCTGTAGAATCTGCAGTTTTCCTACAGTACCAGTTGCTGTATATACGTTGATACAGCGTATTCCCAGGATGGGATACGGCGTATTGAATCAACAAGTGTATACAGCGTATCCCCTCCACGGGATATGGCATATCAAAGTTATGTGCACATACAAAGTATCATAATTTGCTTTTACAGCGTATTAGACCCGGCAGCCAATACGGTGTATTCCAATCTGGGGATACAGCGTATTGTTCAAACAATTTTTTTTAAATAAATAAGAGTAAACTTCAAAATACATCCCTGTGATTTACCCAATTTCGCACCATACATCCCTCTCGAAAAAGTTGCAACAAATACATCCCTCCGTTAGTAAAAGTGAACCAATATACATCCATCAGTTAAAATAAGGACTAATGGTGCAAATTTTTTCTCCGTTATCTCCTAACGAGATAGAACACATTTGCACCGTTAGTCCTCTGGGTTAACGGTATTTGCACCGTTAGTCCCTTTTTACGTTTTCTTCCGTTTTTTTCGTTTTCGTCCATTTTTTTTTACGTTTACGCCCATTTTTTTACGTTTTCACCCGGTTTTTTTTACGTTTTCTTCCGGTTTTTTACGTTTTCGTCCGTTTTTTTACGTTTTCACGTGTTTTTTTACGTTTTCGTCCATTTTTTTATGTTTTCGTCCGTTTTTTATGTTTTCACCCGGTTTTTTACGTCTTCTTCCGTTTTTTACGTTTTCATCCGTTTTTTTACGTTTACACCCGTTTTTTTACGTTTTCACCCGGTTTTTTATGTTTTATTCTGTTTTTTACGTTTTCACCCGGTTTTTTTATATGTTTTCTTCTGTTTTTTTACGTTTTCTTCCGTTTTTTTTACGTTTCACCTGGTTTTTTTTACGTTTTTTTTACCTTTTCGACCGCTTTTTACCGTTTACGCCCGTTTTTTTACGTTTTCACCCGGTTTTTTACTTTTTCTTCTATTTTTTTACGTTTTCGTCCTTTTTTACGTTTACGCCCGTTTTTTTACGTTTTCACCTGGTTTTTTACGTTTTCTTCCATTTTTTTGCTTTTTCGCATGTTTTTTTTAACGTTTTCGTCGATTTTTTACGTTTTCGCGTGTTTTTTTACGTTTTCGTCTATTTTTTATGTTTTCGTCCGTTTTTTACGTTTTCGCTCATTTTTTTTACGTTTTCATCCATTTTTTTATGTTTACGCCTGTTTTTTTACGTTTTCACCTGGTTTTTTTTACGTTTTCTTCTATTTTTTTACCTTTTCATCCGTTTTTTTACATTTACGCCCATTTTTTATGTTTTCACCCGGTTTTTTTCGTTTTCTTCCGTTTTTTATGTTTTTGTCCGTTTTTTTACATTTACACCCGGTTTTTTTCGTTTTCTTCTGTTTTTTAAAGTTTTCGTCCGTTTTTTTACGTTTTCACCCGGTAAAAAAACGGAAGAAAGCGTTAAAAAAAGCGGGTGAAAACGTAAAAAACCGGGTGAAAACGTAAAAAAACGGGCGTAAACGTAAAAAAATGGACGAAAACGTAAAAAAACAGAAGAAAGCGTAAAAAACCGGGTGAAAACGTAAAAAACAGAAGAACGTAAAAAAACCGGGTGAAAACGTAAAAAAAGGGGCGTAAACGTAAAAAAACGGATGAAAACGTAAAAAAACGAAAGAAGACGTAAAAAAACCGGGGAAAACATAAAAAAACCGGGCATAAACGTAAAAAAAGGACGAAAACGTAAATAAACGGATGAAAACGTTAAAAAAACACGCGAAAACGTAACAAAACGGACGAAAACGTAAAAGATTAGGCGAAAACGTAAAAAAAGGAAAAAAAAACGTAAAAAAAAACCGGGTGAAAACGTAAAAAAACAGGCGTAAACGTAAAAAAAATGGACGGAAACGAAAAAAAATGGAAGAAAACGTAAAAAAGACTAACGGTGTAAATACCGTTAACCCAGAGGACTAACGGTGCAAATATGTTCTATCTTGTTATGAGATAACGGAGAAAAAATTTGCACCGTTAGTCCTTATTTTAACTGAGGGATGTATATTGGTTCACTTTTACTAACGGAGGGATGTATTTGTTGCAACTTTTTCGAGAGGATGTATGGTGCGAAATTGGATAAACCACATGGATGTATTTTGAAGTTTACTCTTATTTTGTGGTTATTGTTTATGTTTAGTCGTGCATTAACTAGTTGTACATAAAGTTGGTTGTAATTAGTTAAATTCAAAGTGTGGGTGTTTAAAATTAATGTACAACATGTTAATGCATAGATGAATACTTTAAGCACACTAATTTTAAAAAATTACATAAGAATAAAACAGTTTTAAAACTTTAATGATTTTTACGAGTGGTATATAATTTGAACACTCATGAAACTTGGTTATTAACGGGTGACATATTCGAATTAATTTTACAACAATTAAAAAAAAAAAAAAAAAAAAAAAAAAAAAAAAGATTTAATTTGACAATTGCTTTGCTAAAACTCCACGAATATGAATATTTATATTCCATTTCCTTCCTTTCCGTAAAACGCTGAAACATCTCTAGAAAAAAGAATAAAACCTCCAATCACCATTTTTCACTTGATTGATTTTGAACAAAAAAGAAAGAATGGCGTGTGTGCATGATCATAACTGCGAAGATAACGATTGTGCATCAGATTGGTCTCTTTACAAGCACATTGATATCCCCAAGGTTCCTTCCTTTCTCCTAAACCCTAACTTGTTACTCGTTTATTGCTTATATTCTTTCTTAAAAAATAAGCAGTTAAAGTGCTTATTTCAAACTGCTTATTTGTATGCTTATAAGTATTTTATTGGGATGAAATTAATTGTTACGAGTATTCTTTCATTTAGATTAAGAAAAGCGAATTAGATAGCTTTTACGTACTTATTTATATAAAAAAAGGGGTAAATGAATGAGGTTTTCCGTATTTAGGTTACCGCGAGTATTTGACTCATACGTACCGCCTACGTGTACCTAGTGAAGTTTGGACCCTTGTTTAAGCTTATTTGTTTTTGGCTTATGTTTCATAACTCCTACTTTGTTAGATTGTTTTGTGACTTATGAGCTTATATCAATTTTGTTATGTCATAACAGACTTATATGAGCCAAATAATTTCAGAATTAGGCGAAAAAATTTGAGCTTATGAAATATAATCCGAAAACAGATAAGCGCTTAAGCTCATAAATAAAAGCTTAAACAAACACCCCTAAATGCTCCAAGCTGCTTATTCTTACAAAATAAGCACAAAAGCAAATAAGCGATCCCAAACACCCTTTTAGCTTCATTTCAACGTATAAAATTTTAGTGATCGTGACATATTCCATTATTTAGGTTGTAGTTGGAAACGGATGGATGATTATTGTTGTCTTTATGTGATCAATATGTTATTTACAACTTATGTTCAATCGAGTTGTTTAATGAAAGCAGCATTGTGCATTTTCCGCTTGCTGGTACGAATTTGTCAGTACTTGTTGGTAGGTCATGTCATCTAGTTGGAACTTATGCTGTTTTGATTGTATTATAAAGGTGTCCGCGTTGAATGAGGCTGTTACTGGAAGTGTCAAATCAGTTTTCAAAGCTTGGGAGCAGCGTCTAAGTTCTTCGGAGGTAATTGTTCTTTAAATACATTCAAATTGTCATTTTTGTTGCTTTTGTGTTCGCTGCTTGTCCTGAACTGGAAATTACAATCTGAAGAAAAAAGCAAAATAGAATAATATACAATTGTGGTTGAGATATGTTTGCGATTTCTAGTTTTTAGCGTTTGGTACTTCTTAATAACACATTACGTATCAGGAGATAGTTAACATCTTGTTAATCTAGAAGATTAAGAATACCACGATGAAGTTAATTCAGATTGCTGTTGCTGTGAAAAGGTTATATTAATTGCACAATTTATAATAATGATATCAAAACTACAAACAACAAGGACATGCCCAAGATACTTATAGCAGACCTGATACGACAAACATCATAGAGTTTTAATTTATACAACCAAAGAACCACAATCAAACCAGCTAATTCCAAACACCTAGAATCTTACTAGCAGCTCCATTACATAACAATGGCAATACCATTTGTTAGGGCGAAATAGCCCCCATCCAAATGGTACACCAAAGCCACTTAAACAAGGACTCGGTTCCAATTCTGCAATTACCCAAACAGTCTATGCACAGCACTTGCCATTTTATCAATTAACATTGTGTAGTACATGAGACCAAAATGCATTCCATTCAGTTTGCTCGATACCAACAATCTTCTAGGGCTGACATTTCACCTGACATTATACGAGTCATGCCCTCTGTCATGAGGTCAAGACACCACATATTAGACCTTAACTGACCCAAATAATACTGCAGCTCACACATATGAGCATTCCTGCAAACTAGTATTCCCATATTGCCCACGATTCCAACCAGATAGGACCCGAACTAGTATTCCCATATTGCCCATGATTCCAACCAGAGTAGAAGATCATATACTCTTTTCTTGTATTGTTTGACTATTCCAATCAAACCTTAATTCAAAAAAAATCAGGAAATCCAATATTAGGCTTTTGAATGACTGCAAATTTATATCTTTTACTTTTGAACTCGCAACTGAATCTTCCATATCTCAGCAACCTTGCTTACTGCATCAGATTGCTTAACTCTTAAGAATCATAAGTTTGAGTTTAAGAGTCTCCACAATTGCTGCATACACCATTTCAGGAGTTCTCTTATTGTCTTTAAACAGTGTAGAGTTTTTTTCCTGCCAAGAAAAGTACAGTGTGGCAGCGAAGCCAACCTTCTAATCACACTCTAAATACTATATCCACAAGGTTTAGCAGTGAGATCGTGTACTATGCTTGTCCAGTCAGTAGTTAAACCATCCAAGCTTAGCAGTTTTAAACAATTGCTATTGATGCATCTTAGACATTTGACATAAGGATAACTTTGGGTGAACACTGTTATTTAGATGTCTAGCAATGAGAAAATAAATTATTGAAGTTCTAACATGTAACAAACATGAAACTGCAATTTAAGATTAGACACTTTATCCATGCAATGCCTGGTGTTTGGTCATGTAGATTGTCATACCTTGAAAGTTGAAAATGTGTACCTCAACTTTTTTGAAGTTTTTTGGGGTGTTTTTAAGAATGAATGGTTTTAGGGCATTGATCTAAATATCTAAACAAAGAGGAAGATATGGGGGAAACTTTTTTTCTTAGAATTAAACCTGGTAACGGCTAGTATAAGCCCTAGTGCAGTAGTGCTTAACAGCATTTTGTTTCAGTCTTTTAATAAATGCTACTTTTAACTTAATCTAATACAGTAGATATTTACTTTTTTAACTTAAACATCATGGACCCAAATGGAGAAATTGGTGTAGTAAAACCTTAGCAAAAGTGGGACAGTGTAGATCTGAGTTTGCAAGTGACCTCAACTATAGTTATATGGACTACCTATGCACTCTAATAAAAATTGTGTATCCAAATTTTTTTCTATTACACTTGGCATAAAGATGTGGCTGAAGTGAAATAAAACGTGAGCAAAGTTGTGAAAACAAAACTGTGTATTAGCAAACTGAGATATGGTTTTGCAATTAGTAAAGCCACCGAACTACAATCAACATTAGGCTATTCATGTACTTTTATAAATTTTTTATATTGATTGTTAAGCAAGCAGCTGTTGTTAGACTGGAGAAGGTAATTATGCTTCTGCTAATGTCAAACGATCTTAGGATACAGAATCTTGTTTTTCTGCAGAATTATCGTCAAACGTTTCATGGACTATTTAGTAGTGGACATCAGGGGTACCTATTGGCTGTGCTTTTCAATCACATTTACTCTCTTAAGATAACTTATATGGGTGCTTTAGACAGCTTTGAGATTTGAAAAAAAAAGTGTGACACTACTGATACAGTGACTTTGGGTTCGTCGCTAAATGCTCACGTGAACTGCTGAATGCTTTCCTGCATCAGCAATTTACTGATAATTACTGGGTCATTGAATGTACGGATAATGCATATATGCTTCAACTCAAATCAAGTTCAGTCTACTCTTCATGTGAAAGATTACCATAGTAAATAGTACCATTAGCTTTCAACTTTACCATTAACTTATATGGGTGCTTTAGGCAACTTTGAGATTCCAAAAAAAAGGGTGACACTACTGATACAGTGACTTTGGGTTCGTGGCTAAATGCTCACTTGAAGTGCTGAATGCTTTCCTGCATCAGCAATTTACTAATAATTATTGGGTCATTGAATGTACGGATAATGCATATAGATAATGGGCTATATTTTTAATCTAATCATGTGAAAGATTACCATAGTAAATAGTACCATTAGCTTTCAACTTTACCATGATGAAAGATACCAGGGTAGACAAAGCATTTCTAATGTTCCAGGTAGACAGCTTGCGAGTTTATATTTCCTATTATGTTCTGGTCTGTGTGCTTCTCTTTCCCTCCAAACCCTGCTTTCCTTATTTTTATGATTTGTTAACTATATATTCTATGATTCCTACCACTGTCATCGTATAGTGTTTCTACCTAAATGTGATTAGTAATTTTCTTTCTTGGTACAGGGTTCCTTGGAAAGCAATGAGGGCGATCCTGAGTTAATTGTTTTTATTCCGTAAGTGTACTACATTGTTTCATTTCTCATGTTAAGTTCCAACAACTTTATTTTAGTTAGTTTGTTACTTGTTCCCGTGTTGTTGTATCCTCATTCTTCCATTGTATCTTCGGAGATCTTACTTGTGGGTCTTATTAAGTTAAAGTTTATGCATCTAAGCATCTTGCGGACTGAAAAATCATTTATTTTTGTAGTTTCTACAATACAGTTTCATAGGCTTTTGTATTTGAATAAGGATGAAGAGTAGGTCGAGAACATATACGATCTGCCAAGCTTTTAAGACATCTCATGTTAGGAGCATAGCTATCTACCATGTCCTGCACATGTAGTCAATTTGAATCCATATATATTGTATTAGTATGTTGTGTTGTTAATGATATGATAGATACGATTGGGTACATTGGATGGAATTCAACTTGAGCTAGGAAGCAGGGGTGCTTTGCTTTGTTGCTAAATATATAGGTGCACTGGGGTGTCATCCATGATGTGACCATTCTTCTAATCGTTGATAACGAATTCATGGGGATATGAAATTCTGGATGCATACCAGAACTTGATACAGCAGTTTAGGAGTTGCAAAATCAGAAGCAAAACTAAATTCCAAAATTTGATCTGAGTTTATAATCTAGAAAGGATAAAAATGCCACACGATAAGTTATTTTTAAATAGTGTGGACTTGTGTATATACCACTTAAAAGGTAAAAAGCATCGACATGTAGGTTCTACTTCTAGCGTGTATTAGTCTTGCATATTTGATGTAGAACCATGAAACAACTTTTCAATATTTATTAGTTTGGTTTTAGATGCACATGCTTATAAATGCACTTCTTATCCTCAGTTCTTTGGAATCCTCAATTCTCAGTATCCATGTATTCCCATATTGTTATCACTGTAATAAGTTTGAGTACCAATAATACTGTCTTAAGCAAGATGACAGCCACAATTCTATATGTCTGGTTCTTTTATGGAAAGCCTGATACAGTGACACAATGCACTGTTGAAATTTATATGGTAAGTCGCAACCCCGTATAATATTAACAGTTTAATCGCATAAATCAAAGATCTTGATAACAAAGTTAAGTTACACCTGCATCTGATAGTTATTGCTTAGAAATCTGTTATACAATGTCTTAAGGTATGGTATGACATTAATCTGTGATCTGTGATGTTTCTGACATTCCTTAATGACCAGATTGATAAAGAATGTACTGTGTGATGCAATATGATTAATTCTAAGCATGTGAGCTGACTTTTTATATTCATTTGTTGGAACTGATTATGATAGATTTACATCTGATGTCAAGATAAAGAGCATCTCAATTGTTGGTGGTGCTGATGGAACAAGTCCTTCCAAGATGAGAGCGTAAGGAGAACATCGAATTCCTACTTTTTCAGTTGATTCTATAAATTATGTATTGGCGAGTCCAACTTTTATGTGATAGGGACACATATGTCATAGATAATTTGCTTGCAAAAACCTTTGAAAGTAAATCTTAGATATGTTAGAGCACTCTTGGACATAGTTGAAGTTGACATCTCTAATATCATTGGTGACTGATATAGACAGGTTATTTCGATTGAGTGTTTGAAAAATGCAACTTTATCTTGATAATAAAAAAACAATTGAACCCTTGAAATTTCGGTTTTGTTTGATTGCTCAGACAGAGTCTTTTTCTTTCACTTAAGGTTCAAACTTTTAGGCCTTTTGTCATTCAGTTTCTGTGTATAGTTTTTCTTTTTGGTATTAAGTAACAATGTTTATCTACAAATTAGTTAACCTTGGTTGTCATGGATAATAGCCTCATCCTGTAATTTGGTTAATTATTGCTTGACAATTAAAATAGTTACAATAAACCCTAAAATACATTTGTTACCTACTTACGTGTAGGTTTATCAATCGGGAAGGAATTGACTTCTCAGATGCTCAGAGTATGCAAGCTGTTCAGGTATGCAGGCAAAGCATGTCAGAAGATCTATAAGTTGCAACTCTTTTTACTTGATGAGAAATTTTATAATGCCTATAATCATGCCTATAGGAGTGGGATTTGGCTGAAAACTTGCAAGGAGTCTTAGAATACCAGACAAGGTGAACCGTTCTCTCTTCTCATGATATTCACCCAAAGCTTCCATTATCAACTTTCACTATGTATCACATGCAACTTTCTTTTCACTTATGATTGTGGAAGAGAACTAATGACTGAGAAATCCTATAATTTTCAAGCATGTCTTTAAAAGAAATATAGAAATACAGTTACACTTTAATCTTATATGCTTCTAAAACACAAAAGTTATAAGATGTTTCTTTCTTAATGCATGTTGATCTATGTTTTCCACAGATACTCCAAGTTTCAAGGTGTTGGAAATCTGACATTGCATTTTCCTGATAATTTTGGTGGCGATACGACTAGAATACAATACATTGGGCTAAAAGGTGAAGCTACTCAAGTAAGTTCAGTTTGCGATTTTCTCTTTCTCATTGCTTCATTCCCTATTTTTATGTGTGTGTTTGTGTATAATATATTTCTTTTTGGATTGTACAGATGAAGAGAGATGCTGTTGTCAACGTTGTTTATGAGCTTAGGCCAAATCCTTCTGATCACAAGTAAGTGCCAAATGTCTAAAAAGTTTTCTCACAAGAATAACTTATTTAGTTGTTTCCTGATTAGTATGCTTGTGCCAAAGGTGCAAAGTTAGATCGTTTTGTTTGTATGTTTCTTTCTTGTTCAATTCCTGTTATCTCTCTAAATATAAAATCATTGCTTGATTTGCAGAGCAAAATCTGAAACTGGAGGTGGCATGTCTCATGTGGAGTGAGTTCGCTGGTTTAAGAGTAGGTCATGCAATACATACAAAGTTAGTAGACCCCACCTTCTACTGTATTAAAAATTACTGATTTCCATCTCCTTTCATTAAGCAAACGTTGTTGTGTACTAGACTTGAATGATATTTCTGCAAATTATCCCACCAAAAGTTTAAAACGTTATACTGCAATATATGCTACTGACATGAGTCATTTTGCATCCTCATGACTTATTGGTTATATTACCTTGTGTTTATCAAAATGATAAGTTAGTATCTGGTTAGAGATTTTGTAGATTCTGCTATCTTACTTATTAAGAAGTATATTGCCGATGCCTGCCTATATTATAATTTGCTGATGTTCCTGGAAGTCAAAATTGAACCCATACCCTACCTAGTGTCATTTGAATATTCGTGTTATGCTGTTATCAGCCTTGCTCAAGCTAGAGGCATGTACAGACTTTCCTAATGAGAGAAACCTCAAAATCGCAGATTGTCTTAGAAACAATATAACTAACATATTTAAGGCTTATCATATTACGACTATCAGTATTGTATTATATTTATTTATTGCTCATATTCTGTTATATCATGGAGGACTGTTATTATTAGAATCACATCATTATTCATTAATCAAAGGGAAATTACTAAGGAATGATAGAAGCACAATTTGGACAATTGTTATGACTCCCTATTTGCTTCTAGTTCCACAGATACATCTAAAAAAGACACGAATTCCCAATTCCATTGCATTCCATAGCCAACCAAACATGTGGGTAGATCACATTCAATTCTGTTTCAGCTCCTCCCAATTCTAATCCCATTGACAATTATATCTCTTCCAAAAATAGTTTGTGAACCAAACATCCTCTATTGTCTTTCAAGAACTAAGACTCGCATGTGATGTAGTACAGAACCTTAGTTTCACTGAGAAAATGTACCAGAGAGATGCATCGGTTATCTGAAAATAATTATAGTTATTAGGTGATACTCGTACTAGACGTTCGATAACCCAAAGTTCCTGACTCTAGGAACCCTGTTGGTGTTTACTTTTACAATTTATTAGAGATTATATTTATCGTGATTCTTGAAAATTACTCTTCTCATTTTATACTAAAGTTCTTGAATATAACCAAATATATATATATATATATATACTTTTTTTCAAATTTCACCTAAATATATTTTGTTTGGAATTCGGAAGCCAATTCATGAATCCAATACGGTTATCCTGATTGGAATGGTCTTCCACTATAGGAAGAATGTCTAGATATTCTTGAACTTATAGAGCTACTATCAAGTATTAGAATCTCAAAATTAATTTTCCAAATACTATATCTACGATTTATATTGCAACTTGATTAGTATGTTGATAGGATCATAGGAAAGATGGATGTTAGTCAACTCATATCGATTGACCATAGTTAACCAGTGGTCATTGACCCATAGGAATGATGGACGATTAGTTTCAAAGTGTATAAGTTTCTGTGCTGTTGGATAAACGCATAGAAAACACTAATGGCAGGAAGCACATTTGTGTTTGGAGTATAAAGTAAACATGGTTATCCTGTCTTGCTGAGATAATCATCTTTGTATGATCTTCGATAAGATGTAGAAACTAACATGCCACAACTAGTCATAGCACGTAATTAAACTACTAATATTACATGAGTCAACATAACTGGAATATCAAATCTTACAGGAAACATTGCTGTTTACATCAAGAAAAAAAAATAGTAATACTCTATTAGACCCAACACAGAAAAGAATTGATACTACAGCCATCCCTAGTATTAAGCACCCGGCCCTTGCTGAGTCATCACAAATGATATTGTCATTGGAGCTACTAAAACTCAGCTCCTCTGATGGAATTCACAGTAGATGAATATGTTAACTGTGACTTCCACATGCTGTAAAAAATATTATCTTAGCTGATTCTATATTCTTGGGCCACACCTATGGACAAAAGTAGTCGTATGAACCTTAGGCTTTATTCATGTTAAAATCTCCTTCCATTCGTCATCATCATTTTGTGGGCCCGCTCTCATACACCAAAAACGATCAGTTTATTGGAAAGAAAGTCGATACTATAAACAATCATACTAAATATAATAAAATAGCTTTGACATCCAAAAAGATTTTTTCCCTACACAAAAACCTGTAGTGAAAAGTCGTTTTATAAATTCTACAAGTAACTTTTAGCAACCGACTTTTTTGGGTTATTTAAAAATTATATCTAACAAGAAAAGACAGCCCCATGCAAAACTATTATATATACGTATAGATAATACATATGTAACATGAATAAATGTTATGATCATCTTTTTCCTAATGAACGTTTGTTACCTATGGATCCCATAAGGAAAAGTCTGGTATGTCTTCGCAGTCACCCATAGGATCAAAGTTAATATTGTTAAAAAAATATTCATTTACATTCATCCATAATGTGGGAGAATCAAGTGGTTCATCATTTATTGCCTGAATTTGGCTAGGAGAAAGTCCAATATTGACTGGCACTGTGTTTCCCGAGCTAGACCCACCCTGCTCGTGCTCATATTGTTGCATGCAGGGCCTTAACTGCATGGCAGCCTCTTGAGCCGCCATGCGTATGCATTCTGCACTTGAGTTAACTGGCCTCGGGAAACTATTTACCCTATCTGGGAAATTAAGCTTGGCAACATCACCCCTGAGGTAATATGCTGCTGCGTCATAAGCTGCCGCCGCCATTTCGGGTGTTTCAAAACTCCCTAGCCAAATTCTGGAATTCTTCCCGGGTTCACGAATTTCAGATACCCATTTGCCCCATTTCCTCTTTCGGACACCCCTGTAAACTGAAGAAGTACCACCTCCACTTGTGGAACGTTGAACATTGTCATTCATGTTTTAACTGTTTCACTATTTTTTTAAAATTATTATCTGTATAATGTCAATGTTTACAGAATACAATCCAGACATCTATATATAAGATGTTGATATAGTGCAATTCATAACTATTCATTAAAAAGTTGTTGCAGGGGGCTTCCAAGTAGTTACAATCTACATCAAAATCATTATTAGATTTTTTTATGTTTATAAAGTTTGCATCAAGACAATAATATTTCTTTAGACTTAGTTTAGACCATTAAGTATGGACATGTGTCTCTTCACTAGTTTTTGTTTATGGAATCTTGCTAATTGACCATTTACAATGAAATGATACACTTTGAATATTGGAAGACAGAGATTTGTTTGGTGATGTTTCTAACGCGGTTTCCCTTCAGGTGGCTTATCCTGGCTCTTCTTGGGTCCACTTTATCTTTTGTTACCTAGTACTTACTACTAGATTTTTTTTTCCCCCTTATGTACTCATAGAATATCCTCTTCCAAAAACTACTGTAATACAAGTTGTGATAATTCGGACTCCGTTTGCTGTGTCTGATGTTCATCCACTGGGTTCTCACTAAATATAGCGAATTGGGTGAGTCAGTTATGTCGTTAAGGATGGTGATGACTAGGTGCGGTGGTTCCAACTCGCTTACTGGTCAATTCTGCCCTAAAGTAAACAAGCCAAATGGGTCCAAAGTCGCTGATAAAGAGAATACTAGAATGTGTTTAAAAAGTTCGATTACTATCGCTGATAATGAGAATACTAGAATGTGTTAAAAAGTTCGATTACTATCTGAAAATTATAACATTCTTTGTTGAAGTAGTTCAACATATGTAGTAATATATACTAGTAAAATTTTCAGACAAGGGTGAATATAAAATCAACAATGTTTCATGTAAAATGGTTAATTTAGTAAGTTCCTATCTTGATCCGAACCCATTACACGATTCCCCTCGCATGTCTCATAATGCTTCCATACCTCTCGTGATGATAGTAGAGATATGACGATGGTGGTGGTGGTGATGGTGATGGTGGGTGTTTTGAGTTTCGATACATGCATGGCCATGATGGTAAGTGTTGACATCATGGTTTTGACCATGTCAACTCTCCACGAAGTCAAAGTTGAATCATTAATCGAGAAATATGATTTGATGATTATAATCCATTTTCATAGTTGTCGAAAACAGCTGGCTTTTGCTAAGCCTCCACATAATCAGTCCTTTTCTTTACTTGTTCATATGTTCTATTTAAATAGTTTGTGCAATGTCATTTACAAAGTCGTTGAAACTCATAAATTTATGTCTTATAATAATATTGAGGAAATTATGATTTGGAAATTTAAAGTGCTATCTAGTGTTTGCTTACGTGATTATATCGTAAGCAAAATAATACTCCGTAGTTTGGTATAATAGTAATTTGATCAATGTTGATATTATTGGTTTTGTTCTTTTGTTATTGCATTTGAAGAATAACAAAATGTTATAGTATACCACTAGTTATAATGCCCGCGCACGCGCGGGTTTTTTTAAAAAAATTTTGAATGATATATTTTTATTTATTAAAAAACAAATAATTTAATTTTTATTTTGTTTGATTTATGATTTTTAATTGTAGTTTTTTATGATTAAAGATAATCATTTAAATCTTATCTATATTTTTTGTATTTATCTTTTACTTGTATAGTATATCAACAAAATGAATTTAAAAACTTATTATAAATTAAATAATAATTAACATATAAGGAAATATTCTTTTTTTTCAAAATGACAAAGTACCCAATAGGGGTTTTGTTTTATTATATAAGAGATTGGTTCAGAAATGACATTTTTTCCGCATAGGCTATACTTGATCCGGACCTTAGATTTCGTTAGTATATGTGATCACTTTGAGTTATGGTGCGATCCCACTAAGACATCAAAACCCTTGAAACAAGATTACTAAATATTTGTTTTTTGAGCTACCAAGTTATATTCTGAGAATGCTATCATTAATTTCTAGCAAATGCACGTTGATATGGTCCGAAAGTTCTCATCATATGGTTTTGAGTCGATATGACCATATCGGTAAGCTGATAGAAGAAGAAACAAGTTTTCCTCTGAATTACAACACTTCATATGCAACTATGTGAACCCACCGCAACATTAAGGAAGTTATGATTTCGTACGTAAACCTTGCATTTGTTCCGTAAATTGGCTAATTATAGTGCTTTCAGTTGAACACATGACAAGAACATCTAGCGGTGTTCAAGTCCCAATCGAGACAAATGTGCATGTTATGTATAGTTTAGATCAGTGTGAGTTTGATGTTCAAGAAAATAAGAAATGCACCCACAAGAATAGTCGGAACTCGGAAAAAGTAAAATAAATTGGATGTATATATATATCCCCAATCTATGCATTTCTACATACAACTCATATGCCACAAGTAGAAAGAAACATCATGATTCATTAGAATTTAAGCACATTACAACTTGAAAGAATAAGGAGCACCCATAAGGCCATAATAGAACTCGAATAATGTTGGCTGAGACCAAACTTAACATTTGATATGGTAAAAATTTAACTGTGCACACTTGGGAGTCTAGGTACGGAGCCATGATTTTATGTCAACGTAAAAATTATAGCAATATATATCGCACAAAAGATGATTTTTTTTAACCCATCATACCCTAACACCATAATATCATGTTAGTTAAGTTATTCGTTTTTGAATTTCTAACAAACTATCGATAGGAATAATGGGTTAACCGCAAAAACTATTAAAAAAAATAACTTACGGGCTCAATAATTATTTAACAAAGTGTGCTACTTAAAGGAGGTTCAGCACCTACTAGTCACCCTACTAGCTCCGTCCCTGCTTGGGACCAAACTAAACCAACTCTTTTTTTGGGTAAAGGGGAGTAATCCTGCACCCTGGTAAATATATTAAATCCAAAACGTTTAAGTACAAATGGAATGTGGCTGAAGTACCACATTAACCTCAAGCTATAACAGCTTGATAAACACCTAACCTAGAGCTTAAGACATTCCAAAAGCTCATAACAACTCTAGAATCAAAAAGAAACTAGAAAAATAAAACCAAACCAAGCTAACCCGCAACATGAGTGAAAGATGAACTTCCACCCTTATCAACATCAGAAAATAAGTTAGCCGATTCATTAAACCTGTTTTCAACACACTCTTCATCACCATCATCTACTGTAGCTAAAGCATCAAAATGATTTGATGTAGAAACTTCAGGACCTTAAGTCTATCTGACTTCACTCAAGTTGCTTCGGTTTGAACAACACCATCAAATTCAAAACCTCTAGTTATTTTCACTTCCTAACAATATCCTTTTGGTTATCAATTTCATCCACCGATTCCAATAAATATTTCTAAACGTGATATAGATAACTTTAAATGGATTTGTTTCACTCATCTACATATACAATATCAATTGATAATTTAATTGGCATGTATATACAAAATAGTTATTCATCGAACAAGATATGTATAATACTCTACATGATTATCGAAATAGTATTCGTAAGCATACAATTACAAACTCTCATTCTTAAAAGCTGTTATCAAATTTTGTTACAACATTTGTGACGTTATTCGCTGTTATTTTTGGCGCCAAAACTATCAAATGATTGAACAGAGGGCAACCAGGCAATTATTACTCCCATTTTTTATCTTATCAATCGTAGCATATGTTCTACGTAGTATGATATCACAGCCATCAACTCTCTCATATTATTAATTAGTGATTTCTGTAGGGGTGGCAAAATATCTAGAGATGGCTCTAAGCGGAAAGTTAATCGGCTATGTTGATACCAGTTCTGGTGGGGATGTGTTCCATGATGTCTTGAGGCACAAATCGCATGAGTTAGCTTCAATATTACATGACATGGTTCACGGTTCTGATCAGATTGAAGGATAAAGGGGAGACGTTGGATCCATTTCCTGTTGGAGCATCACTGTTGGTATGAAATTAGCCCAAACTCTAATTTTGCTTCTTTGTATAAGCATATATCTCTTCTATCATATATTTTGTATCATGAGTTAGCTAAAAAGCATAATGAACTTACCATGAAAACAACAGAAGTAATTTTATCTAGCACAAAATGAGTGATTAACNGGACTCCACGCCTGAATCATGTAAAGAACTAGAAACATGTGGAATCGGCTCCACATTAATTCCATGAATGGTTGCATTAGTATTCAATTCCGCCCCAAGTGATCCAATAGTCTTCTCCACTTGTTCAGCATCAACAGCATTCTTATGTGATTTCTTATTTTTCCTCATAGTCACATACGACAACGAACTTGTTGCTTCAACTGACCTTAAAAGTTCAGAAGCACTAGCACCCACTTCACCAAAGTCCAAATTATTAACACCCAGCTTCTCCATCACAATAAAACCAAATCGTAAAAAAACCCTAAATAGACAACGATCGCTAAACTAAGGGAAAACAAGAAGAATCAAACGTCCAAGTCTTCAACACGATTGCCTTAACGAATTAAGGCATGAATTAATAAGCCCAAATCCTAACCGCCTGTCATAAGCGATACCCTAAGAAACCAAACGAAAAACGATTACACGAAATTTCAAAAGGTTTGCCTCAAATTTGCATCTCAATCCAATGTGAAGAACATGATTTCTCCTACTTAAGGGTGTATATGTAAGTTTATAGTTTACTAGCGGTAAGCTCATGATATAGCTTATGATTAATAAGCTCATAAAGTCATGCTTAGTGTTTTGGCTAGCTTAATACTGAGTTAAAATGACCACAAAGGCTTTTTATTATTATTATTATTATTATTATTATTATTATTATTATTATTATTATTATTATTATTTATTTATTTAATAAATAAATAAATAATTTTTCTCGTATTGGGAAAAGCAGCGTTAGTGTTGGCCACACGGCTAGAAAAAACAAAAAGAGAACAACCGCTTCCAAAGAGAACCCAAACAAAACACTCAAAAATAAAATTAAGTATCTACATAATCATAAGGGAAATGAATTCAATGAGCCATGAAAAACGAGTACTCGAAGCCCTTAAAAACTTCATCCTTTGACTAGAGGAAAATATCTTCATGCAAAAAATAATATATGGTCACCTCCTCATCCGAAAACCCAAACACTCCAAATAAACATATCAGATTGTTAGTGTTATATGAGAGTATAAAGTCTTTTGCTATAACACATCTTACATAAACAATCACTCAAATAAATCACAAAATTTGAGCTTATATAAACTCATAAAACCAGCCAAGGTTACCCAAATAGTTGACTGAGCTTATTTAAAAGTTAATAAGCTCACAAGCCACCATTGTTGGTCCACAACAGCCATAATAAGCTTAATTAAATAACCGCGACTAACAAACAATGCTAAAATGAACAATACTAGCTTGCTTTAGATGAAGTTGCTGACCAGCCACTTACCTTCATCAAGAAAATGAGTAGTAGATTTTGGAGAATCCTCCATGCATTCCCTTAACTAAATCAGCTCACTCGATCATTTGTAATATCAATATCATGGTTTCCTCCTCTGAACTATCACTATCATAATCAAACCCAAGTTTTCGACACTCGACTTAACAAATTCACGTAAAAACTATTATCCGGGTAAGTAAAAAGCAAATCACGTCAATGTCTACATGGTAGCCACATGAACAAAACAGTTGACAATGTGTCTACTCTAGTTAATTATCACATTTTCCTATAGTCGACGGAAACTAAAATACAGTTTCTATTTGGTTATGAGAGAAACAAAAAATCATTTTATGGTTGAAATAAGAACAAAAAGAAGTATAATGTTTATTTTTGTTAAGACAGTCACTTGTTCTTTATTAATTTATTTTGACTATATTCTTCATTGTGGGCATTATTCACTTAAGTATACTTAACGTACGCACTATTTATAATGAGAATATAAGTACGTATATGTGCAAAGTCATGTAGTCGTTGTCTACTTCTCTTAAGAATCTTTTTTATCAACGTTGAACAAAGTCAATAGATGCTTAGTTTTTTCTGAATATTTTAATTTTTAAAGATATTATTCTATGCAACCATTATATGTTATATTTACTTATAGATTTTGTGGGGTTCCTTCTTTATATTATGACGGTGCTTTACTATTTAAATCCAAAACACAATGTCTAGATTCACGTTGTCAACTGTTTTGTTCACACCCAAAATAAACAAACCATAGATTTTTGTGTTTGATAGTGGATATTCATGTCACCCGTCATTTACAGGGGCATTTTAGTGAATGTACATTCACCAAACCTTATAGAATGTATAAATTTCTCTTTCAGAAAATAATAATAATAATAAGTTAATAACAATAATAATAATCTTTATATTATACGCGTCGAGTTTTATAGAAAGTTTAACAATTTTGTATTGAAACGAGTCACTTTCTAGAACTTCTACAAATTTGGTCTTTGTAAATAAATTTTTATAAAAAAAGCCGGTGAGATGTTTCATATGTAAAGTAGAAGTAGATAGATGTTTCATGAGTAAATTTAATTGTTCCGAATAAAAAAACTTCAAACGGAGATTATATTAATAAAAACTCACAAGAAGCTACATGAGCCATTACAAAATAGAGGATAGAGTGTTACATAGATTACTAAACCAATTCAAGTAAGTGATGCGAGCTTGATATTGTTAAATTCTTGAGACCGTTTGAACCTGAAGATTACTCGCTTTTTGATTCGTTACATGTGTTGTCAAATTCAAGACCAAATTCATTGTAGCCTTCAGGAGGAAAATTAAGATCGAATGCAAACGTATTAGATGAAGAAGGATTTACCTTTAAGCCTCTTTCAATCTTTTTAATACACCAATTATGCAACAATGTAGATTTCCCTTTCAAAACTTGATGTACAAAAAACGCCACATCATCATCGTCAACTATGTGGACACAATTATTTCCGATATTGTAAGAAAGCCCAATATCATACTCATGGCCGATGTCGAACTTTTTCTTGATGAAAGTAACAAGTTGTGTGTAAGTAATATTTTTTAAAAGTGATACACCAAACGTTAAATCTTCACAAACTAAAAACACACTAAATTTACCACTCATGGTTTTTGCTATACTAACTTCGGCAATATTAAACTTTTTGGATTGTAAGATACAGTATATATATGTTAGAATAACATAATTATTTAAGTAGCACATTTAGACAAGTCGCACATTCGCACATTTGTTACTTAATTACGTATTCACTTTTACACCAACCACGTATTAAATTACATCACCAACCACATATTAATTGAAATAAAATTTCAAACCTACCACATGTTTTAACTAAAGTAAGTGGTAAAAACATATGAAAGTTTTAATGGAGTGGTGTTGCTATACGGGGAACCGTTTTAACTGAGNTTCCACCTATCTCACAAATGCCTCCAACAAGGCTTGAACCTACAACCTCTAGGTTGGTGGGCAACTCACATACCAGACCAAAGGCCTTGGGTAGAGCTTTATTGTTATACGGGTACTCGTTATAAAATACATATTTTTCAACCAATAGGATTGTATAAGAGCCCTATGTATGGTAGTTTATGTGTTAGAATAATAAAATGGAATATATTAGCAACAATTTTTTGTTACTAATTGGCTACAATTTTATGCTATAAGTGTGAGTCTTTGATTATTTTTGTGAGTCCGGATTCTTTTATGTGGGTCCTTAATTTATTGCTTGGGTATTTTTTGTAAAGGATTGTAGCAAATTAGCTACAAAAATTGTAGCATATATATATATATATATATATATATATATATATATATATATATATATATATATATATATATATATATATATATATATATATCTTTTATATAATAAAACAAAACCCCAAGTGGGAACTTTAAAAAAAGATTATTTCTTTATTAGGTAATATTTTAATTATTATTTTTTAATTTATAAATTCGTTTTGTTGATATACTACACAGGTAGAAGATAAATACGAAAAATATAGATAAATATGCAACTAACAATAGGATTAAACTTTTTAAATAATTATCTTTAATAATAAAAAACTATAATTAAAACTCATAAATCAAACAAAACAAAGATTAATTTATTTTTTTTAAATTAAAAAAATATATCATTCAANTTATTTCTTTATTAGGTAATATTTTAATTATTATTTTTTAATTTATAAATTCGTTTTGTTGATATACTACACAGGTAGAAGATAAATACGAAAAATATAGATAAATATGCAACTAACAATAGGATTAAACTTTTTAAATAATTATCTTTAATAATAAAAAACTATAATTAAAACTCATAAATCAAACAAAACAAAGATTAATTTATTTTTTTTAAATTAAAAAAATATATCATTCAAAAAACTTTTAAAAAAATCCCGCTCGTGCGCGGGCATTATAACTAGTATATATATTATATATATATATATATATATATATATATATATATATATATATATATATATATATATATATATATATATATATATATATATATATATATATATATATATATATATATATGGGATCATGAAAAAGTCCACTTTGGTAGAAAAGTATGAAAAGTGTACAAATTAGCCCCTCCTTCCCCTCCCCTTTTTCACACCAAACTACAGGGACCTAATTGTATTTTTCTCCATTATTTAGGGAGGTTATGTATAGTCGCACCCTATCTATAAAAATTGTTATAACTAAGATGCACTAAAAAAAAGTGCATCAAGGTTATAAAATTTTGGCGGGAAAATTTTTGGCCAAAAAAAAATTTTTTTTGGCTCTATAAATTTTTTTTTCGGGGGTGGTGGGGGTGTGGGGGTGGGGTACGTTTCAAAACTTACCCCTGAAGTTTGAGATATTTCAAATTATACCCTATAACTTTTTTTCTCACTTTTCTAACGAATTGCACTTTTTTCTCTAGAACCTTACCTTATATATATATTTCGAAAAAAAAATCGAAAAAAAATTTCGAAAAAAATATTTTCGGGAAAAAAAAAATTTTTTTCGCAAAATTAATTTTTAAAAAATTTTTCAAAATTTTTTTAGAAATTTTCAAAAATGTTGATTAACTAATATTAGCCATTAGATCAAAGTTAAAGAAGGATAAAATGAGTGCTAGAATTGCTTTTCGCGTTCTCACCAAATTTAGGCTTCTCATTCGTGGTTATCACTTAATAGGAAGTCTTTCATTCATAACACGCCAAACTAGAATGTTAAGCTTGTGCCATCTTGTGTACGGATAATCAACTGAAATCCACATGGATGAGATGACTTTCTTCAAGTAATTTACCGTGAAACCCCTTCTGGAGAGATCCTCTCAAGTTGAGAGAATCAACTTGACTCAAGTTGGGACATTATGAGCCATTGGATTTGATCCAATGACTCACAATCATGCAACTTGAGTCAAGTTGATCCTCTAACTTGAGAGGATCTCATTCCTGGATTGAATCAAGACTCTTGGTCATCTGTTAACTATAGATTTGCTAAAGCGTCTTTTTCAAGCCCAATCAAAATCCGGCCCAACAGTGGGCCTAGAGGAGTCACAATTGATGCTTTCTTGGTCATCATAGTTAAAGCTTTTGTCTTTTTCCTGAAAACTACATTAGAAACTTGATAAAATTGCAACGAAAAAACTTATATCTAGTGGTAGAGGACCATTAAGTGCCACAAAATTATGCAAGTCCGTTAAATTATTATTGGTCTTTTAATTTGTAGTTGCAATTTAGTAGCGTGATGCAATAGTTAAATATATGCTCAAATAAAATTCTGTTGAGTAAGCAAAATTCAATCAAAATATTTTTTTTGGGTAAAAGGGTTAATTCACCCCGGTAAAATATATTATCCAAAAAAACATTGAAGTACAAAGGACGAGGGTGACTCCCTCGACTCAGTCCCTTAGAGACTCTCATATAAGAATGACACGACATTCTTATAACTTACATAATAAAACTTACCACCTACAATGACTATACAAGTGAAACAAAAAATAAGAATTAGCACATGATTCACTAAGGTAGCACCAAGAACATAGCCATTGTAGAACTTCAATCAACTTCCATGTGATTCAGAAAAGCAATCCAACATCAACATAGAACCTGAACTTGCATATCACACCAAAGAAACCTTGAACCATCTCCAAACCAATACGAGTGAAAATCCTGGAGCTAACCATGACTTAAGGTTTCTTCCACCAATCCACAAGTTCCTTCCACCAAGTCTGAGCATGACCATAATTCAACCATACGAACCAAACTTGTGTAGACACACGGACTTGTACATACAATAGGGTTAAACCCTAACTTCCAACAATGATCACAAACGTTTTTTGAATAAGAAACGAATAAAACTTAACTTCCAATAGTGACCAGCAGCAGCACTTTCCAATCAAAATGTTCGGTTAAGCTATATACCAGTTCAATATATATATGGTTTAGATGGACCTTAGTAAAGAGGGGTGCTTTAGGCAACTTATTCAAGGTATAAGAAGTGTTTACAATCTCGATTGTTGCAGTAACTTGGGGTCGTGATCAAATGCTACATATGGACATTAAACATCGGTATTACATGAGGCATTTCACTGGCTCACTTGGACTGTTGGATATTTTTCTGGATATCATTACATACCTTAATATGCATTTGCATTGTACTGAGAATGCATAGGGTTGTACAACTTACCACTAATGTTTAGTTCAACACACAAATTAAGTTTGATCTACTCTTTGATAATGTGTTATATCCATGTGGTTGTGTCATTGTCTAGCATTTCTACCTAAATGTAGTTGTTGATTTTCTCTATTGCCACAGGGTTCCTTGGAAAACAATCAGGGCGGTCCTGAGTTATTAATTATCATTTCTTAAGTACTACATTTGTTTCATGTTTCATGATAAGTGAAGGCAACTTTTCAACTGTGCCCCAGAGACACGGTCAATGCACGCCCGCCCAGTGTGCTTTCATGATAAGTGAAGGCAACTTTGCTTGACTTCGTTTGTTACTTGTTTCCGTTTTGTTGCTTCATCGTCCTTACATTGTATTCGTAGACATCTTATGACTCGGGATTTAATCCAACTCAAAGTATCTGCATATTATAGGCAGGAAAATCCTGTATTTCTAATGTTTGGAACACAAGTTTGTAGTCTGCAACATTTTAATGAGGATAAAGAATAGGAAGGGAAGACAATCATGTACGATCATAGATATCAAACCATGTCAAGTCACTTGCACATTTATTTGAGGTTTTATCAGTACGTTTTCTAATTGATGATCTATCTACATATAATTGAGTTAGCTTAGATAGATGGGAGCTAGTTTAACTTGAGCAAGCTAGCAGGGGTGCTTCTGTTCTTTTCTAAATGTATTGGCTGCAGCGAGGGGTGTCACCCATGCGCATTGACCACAAAGTTCACGGGGATGCACAAAAAGAAAAATTTATCCTTTTGCTAGATTGAGTTGACAGTTACGAACTTGCAAAATCAGAAGCAAAGCTGAAATCAAAAGTTAAAATCTATTTTATGATTTAGAAAAGAAAAAAAAAAGGTAACACAACTATTTGTTTTTAGACAGGGTGGACCTAATAAGAAGCAAAAAAGCATCTCAAGATTTAGGTTCTACGTACTATCCAAAATGATTTATTATGAATAACAAACTAACAAAAAAACCATTATGAACTAAGAAACCTGCTAGAATTTTGCATGTTTCATCCCCGTGGTTGATTAAACGTTGCAACATCCATCCTTCTTATGTTTTCATATGTTTTTATCCGTTTTCGTCCGTTTTTATACGTTTTCGTTCGTTTCATACATTTTCGTTCATTTTTCTTACATTTTTTTATCCGTTTTTATTAGTTTTTATACATTTTTTTATCCTCTATTCTTTGGAAATGAATTTCCAGATCTCGGTATCCATGTATCTGTAATCCCAGATCGTTACACTCTAATAAGTTTGAGTACCAACAATACGGTCTCAATCAAGATGGTGAATTTTCTAACGGTCTGGTTCTTTCATGGAAAACCTGATAAGTGACACAATGCATGATTAAAGCACACGTATTTCTTAATAAGGGCAACTCTGTAAACTATTTACAGTTCACTCTCATATACCAGAGATACCGATAGAAAGTCTAATTTACAAATGCATTTTTCAACTTATAGCGTACAATCTGTTACATAGTGTCCCAAGGTATGGTATGACGTTACTTTGTGATTTGTGATGTTTCTGACAAACCTCACTGACCAGATTATTGAAAAAGGTTGTAATGGTATGTTTATTTCCAGATATGTTAATTACCTAGTGTTGTCCCACTTCTTTCTAGATCGATAATATAAGTTGCAAAAATGAATAAGTAAAATCTATATTTTCATTAACCCTTTAAACGTTACATGTACATATGTATATATAGAGTGTGAATCGGTGTGTCAAGAACCGATGCAACCTTCATGATTTTTCAACCGAAAAACATTCGGTTATAATGTTTCTATTTAACAAGTTTGGTCCTCTAACTTTAACTAATAATAATAACAAGCATAAGTGAAGATTAATCGGGTCACATTCTCCTCCTTAATCTTCATCGTTGCTTTTTGTTAAATCTTGAACTCCGAGCATTTGTCGCATTGTCATGAACTTCAGTCTTGGTAGAGCCTTCGTTAGTATATCTGCTCTTTGTAGTTCTCCTCTGACATGTTCTATATTGATGTGTCCATTCTCTACGCATTCTCGAATAAAATGATATCGAATGTCGATGTTTTTACTTCTTCCATGAAAAACTAGGTTCTTCACAAGTGCTATTGCTGAGACGTTATCTATCTTCAACGTTATCTTCTGTTCTTCATTTCCAGTTAATTCACTAAGTAATTTTTCAACCATAAAGCTTGACATGCTGCTGCAGTAGCCGCCATAAATTCTGATTCACATGATGATAGTGCCACTGTTGGTTGTTTCTGAGTACTCCAGGTAATGGGTGACTCTCCAAAATAAAATACTACGCCTGTAGTTCATTTTCCTTGATCAGTATTGATTCCATAACTACTGTCGCTGTAACCTGTAATCTTGCAGCCGCCTTCTTTCTTATAAATTATGCCATGCTCCTTTGTTCCTTTAATATATCGGATTACTTGCTTTACTGCCTTCAGGTGATGTTCCTTCGGGTCTTGCATCCATCTGCTGAGTAGTCCGACTGAATAACTAAGATCTGGTCTTGTATGTAGTAAGTACCTGAGACTTCCAATTAAGCTTCTGTAGTAAGTTGCGTCAACTGAGTTACCATCTTCCGCCTTGACCAACTTAGTACCGGGATCCATTGGTATCTTCGTATCATTACTATCATTCATATTCGTTTCCTTCAAGATCTTGTTAATATAACCTGTTTGCTTGATTGTAATTTCTCCTCCTGTCTGTGTAACTTCTATCCCAAGGTAATAAGCTAACAATCCTAAGTCGCTCATTTCAAACTTTTCTTCCATCTGGGATTTGAATAATTCTACTTCTTTCTTTGGAGTGCCCGTGATTATCAAGTCATCTACATAAACTCCAACTATAATTGTAGAGTTCTTGTTTCTCTTTGTATAAACTGCTTGTTCAAGATTACATTTCTTGAAGTCTAATGACTTTAACGTTTGATCAAGCTTCACATTCCAAGCTCTCGGTGCTTGTCTTAATCCATATAAAGCTTTAATAAGTTTGTACACTTTTCCTGAGTTTCCTGGTTGTACAAATCCTTCAGGTTGTGTAACGTAGACTTCTTCCTTCAAGTCTCCATGTAAAAATGCTGATTTTACATCTAAGTGATGAACTTGCCAACCATGATATGCTGCTAGCGCTAATATTAACCGTACTGTTTCTATCCTAGCAACTGGGGCAAATACTTCATCAAAGTCTATCCCTTGTTCTTGTACATATCCTTTTGCTACTAACCGTGCCTTGTATTTGATGATATTTCCTTGTGCATCCTTTTTGGTTTTAAAAACCCATTTAAGTCCAATTGCCTTTTGATTTTCTAGCAATGTAGTAAGAATCCATGTATTATTCTTATTTATTGAATCCAATTCAATCTTCATGGCCTCAATCCATTTATGATCCTTTGATGCTTCCTTGTAGTTACGAGCTTCTTCTTCTATAAAGAGTAAACTAGGTGCTTCAACTACACTTGCTATTTCATAGATTTCTTTCAAGTCTTTTAAGCCTCGTACCGGTCTGTGATCATATCTCTCTGAGCTTCCTAATGAGCTTCCAAATGAACTAATAGTAGCTTGTCTCTCACTTTCTGAGTTGGGTTCGTAAGTATATGTTGGTGGTGTGACTGGTGAGTTTGGTTCTGAGGGTGAGCTTGGTTCTGATGTTGGATCTGGTAAAGGATCCGGTATTGGATACAGATCGTCATCATTTCCTATGTTGACAGGTATCGGGTTTGCATTGTCAACATCGTCTACCACAAAACTAGTCAAAAATATGTCTTGTGTACTTGTATCCTCTCCACTCTTCTCCCAATTCCACGGCTTTGTTTCCATAAACTTTACGTCCCTACTAACATATTTCTTCTTGGCTATTGGATCATATAACCTACATGCTTTTGATCCTTCCTCTAGTCCTAAATAGATCATTGGTATGCTCCTATCATCCAGCTTCTTCAAATGAGGTATTGTTATTTTTGTCTGTGCGTTTGCAACCCCTACGTAAAACAGATTGTGCACTATCTTTTCTATGCGTTTCCTTATTCAAACTTGTGTGTTTTCTTTGGAAGATTAAAGAAAAACAAGTTGTCTTCTCCGCTCAAGAAGGAATAACGAAATTGTTCTTCCTCTTTTCCTGCGTTTTCCTTTGGCTTCTTTTCTGAATTTTAATGTCGTTATGCAGAATTCTTTGTGTTTGTTTTCGGTGTATAAATCCTTGCTCTTGATGCCAATTGTTGTCCCACTTCTTTCTAGATCGATAATATAAGTTGCAAAAATGAATAAGTAAAATCTATATTTTCATTAACCCTTTAAACGTTACATGTACATATGTATATATAGAGTGTGAATCGGTGTGTCAAGAACCGATGCAACCCTTCATGATTTTTCAACCGAATTAACTAACATTCGGTTATAATGTTTCTATTTAACAAGTTTGGTCCTCTAACTTTAACTAATAATAATAACAAGCATAAGTGAAGATTAATCGGGTCACACCTAGGAGACTGATTATGGTCAATTGTTGCAAGTAATTGTACCAGATTTACATCCGATGTCAAGATAAAAAGCACCATGCATATTTCAATTGTTTGTGATGCTGATGGAACAAGTCCTTCCAAGATGAGAGCGTAAATGAAACTTCAAAATCCTACTTGTTCAGTTGTTTACCAACACAGTCACCTTCACCTTAAAAACCCATGGCTCAATTGCTAGGTAACGAGGTTCAATGTTGTTCGTATTAGACGATGTTATGTTAGTCGGCCAAAGCCTGCTTGTGGGTTTAAGGTCCGATATGGTTTATGGGGGTGGGGGT
>LBNU01008313.1:75858-87178 GCA_014162995.1 Artemisia annua
GCAAGAGTACTAGTGCGTATAGCTTCTACTTCAACAGCGCCTGCTTTGTCGTGTCCTGTATCTTCTTCAAACCGGGTTTATTTTAGTTCTGTACACAAAGTTCTTCTCTTCCTCGGGACACCAATACCTGAATGCGGTGCGGTTTTGCAACCCCTCGGTGAAACAGGATTGCTGCCCACGTATCGTTCTATGGGTGTTGCCGTTATTCAACTGTGTGTGTTTTCTTCTGGCAGATAAGAAAAACAGAAAAAACAAAAAACAAAAAAAAAAAAAAAAAAACGTGGTGTTTGTGTGTTTTTGATGTTTGTTTGTGTGTGTGTTGGTGTTTTGTGTGTTTCTGCGGTCAAGAAGGGAATAACGAATTGTTCTTCCTCTATTTCGCTGCGTTGTCCTTTTTTGGCCTTCTTTTCTGAGCTTTAATGTCGTTAATGCAGAATTCTTGGTTTTTTCTCTGTGTATAAATCCGTGTTGGTCGTTGATGCCAATGTCTGCCATTCTTCTAGAGCATAATATCAGTTGCAAAAATGAATAGTATGGAATGCTTATTCATGTAACCTTTTAAGTACATGGTGACAGTTAGTACGTAGGTATTAGAGGTGTGAACTGGGTGTGTCCAAGAACCGATGCAACCTCTTAATAATTTCACCGATAACTAACATTCGTGTTATAATGTTTCTATTTAACAAAGTTTTGGTCCTTAACTTTAACTGATAATAATAACACGCCATAAGGGAAGATTAATCGGGTCCACACCTAGGAACGATTATTGTCAATGTTGCAACGTAATACCAGATTTTACATCCGATTCAAGGATAAAAAGACCATGCCATATTCAATTGCTTTCTATGCTGATGGAACAACCTTCCAAGAGAGAGCGTAACATGAAACTTCAAATCTACTGTTCAGTTGTTTACAACACCAGTCACCTTCCCTTAAAAAACCGATGGCTTCATGGATAGGTAACGAGTTCAAGTTGTTCGTATTAGACGATGTTATGTTAGTGCCAAAGCTCTTGGTGCGGTTTAAGGTCCGATATGGTTTATGGGGGGGGGGGGTGGATTTCTATAATCCAACAGGGTTTCATGCCACATTCTTGATCACACAACGGAATAGAATCCAGCGTCCGGCCAATCTGACACGTTTGGATATTAATAAATCACGTATATGCTTATAACCCTCTGTAATTTATTCACTCGTGTAAGTTCCCTTCCTTTGAGCTCCTTGCTTGAGGCTTTTTCTAATAATATAAAAATTCGCTGTTCGAACATCAGATAGCTAATGACTGATAATGTACGTTATGTTTTTTATCGTACAAATGAGCTTATGCCATATCCTTCTGATCACAAGTGCGTGCCAAATTTCTCAAATGTTACAGTACAAGATTGACTTATTTATTTATATGCTTGTGCTAAAAATACAAATTAGTTAAATCATATTTGATTTCACAGTAGTAGACCCCATGCACCTTCAACGTACTGTGGTCATGGTTTTGAAACTTGTTCGTAATAGAGTATGATTTTCTTTGCTGTTATAAAAATGACCATATTTAATTAAGGGCATGAAACACATACGTGTTTTAGGGGATAATGGAGCTAGGCGCAGTTAGTATGCTTTGTTGAGATGATCATCGTTCCATGATAATGGATAAAATGTTGAAAGTAATGTGGTACTAGTAAAAGTTGTGCAAATTACATCGAAAAGCTACTAGTGTTATATAAGTCAACACGACTGGAATTTATATCAAACCTTGCGATATTAGCGTTTACATCAGGAGAAAATAAAACAAAAGAAAAAACACAACACACAAAAGAATTGATTCTGCTAAGCACCTGGCCCTTGCAAGTACTACAGCCATTCCAAATAATATTGTCGATGGAGCAATTAAATCTTGATCAGCTCCTAATGGAATTCACAGAAGATAAATTTATGTAAACTTCTGATTGAATTCTGTAAAAAAAATACCGTGATGGTTGTTACTTTTTGGGCCACGCCGTGTGGTCAAAACTCAAAACTAGTTGTTTCGATCTTAGGTTTTAATGTTTTATTCATGTTGAATGCCTTCTTCCATTCTTCATCAACCTTTTGCCGGTCCCTTCTTTTACACGAAAGTGATTATGATTAATGGAAGAGACATTCATACTACTTATAATGAATAACTATGACACTCAAAAAGATCTTTTCCCTACTAAAAAACCTGCGGTGAAAAGTCTTTTTATAAAATCTACAAGTAAGTTCTAGCAGCAGATGATGTTTAGAAAGTCACCATCCCCATGGAAGGGCGTTTGTTACCTACGGATCCCATAGGGAATAGTCTGCAGGTATGTCTTCCCAGTCACACATAGGATCAAAGTAAGCATTGTTAGTAACATATTCACTCAAATTCATCCATAATTTGGGGGAATCAAGTGGTTCGTCATTTATCGCCTGAATTTGGCTTGGGGAAAGTCCGACATTGACTGGCACTGTATGTCCCGAGCTAGACCCACCCTGCTCGTGCTCATCATATTGTTGCATGGAGGGGCTTAACTGCAAGGCAGCTTCTTGAGCCGCCATCCGTATGCTTTCTGCACTATAGTTAACCGGCCTTGGGAGACTATCTACCCTTTCTGGAAAATTAAGCTTGGCAATATCACCCCTGAGGTAAAATGCCGCTGCATCATAGGCTGCTGCTGCCATTTCAGGTGTCTCAAAACTTCCAAGCCATATTCGTGAATTCTTCCCAAGCTCACGTATTTCAGATACCCATTTGCCCCATTTCCTCTTGCGCACACCGGTGTAAACCGAGGAAGTTCCACCTCCACTTGTGGAACGGTGAACGTTCTCGTTCATAATTAGATTGTTTCACTAGCTAGATTTATAATTGTCAAACGGTACGTAATTGTAATGTTAGTGTTTATAGAATTAATACAATCCATGCATGTATATATAGATGGTAGTGCACGTCATTAATATATATTTTTATAAGTTGTTGACGGATCTTCCATGTAGTTTCAATCTACTTCAAAGTCATTAGTAGCTTTAATTTTTTACTTTATAATGTTTGCATCAAGTCAATAATATGGTTTTAGACTTTGTTCGGACCATTAAGAGTACGGACATGTGTCCCGTCACTCGTGTAGGTTGTTTAGAATATTATGCTAATGACCAACGACAGTACGGCACATAGACGTAATATGCATATATGTTTGAACTTAAACTTAATCTATTGATAATTAGACACACCGCTCAGGCGCTCATGTATGCCCTTTTTGCTACTCTATCATGTCTTCCAATTTATAAGATTTGTAAATGGGTCAATTAAGATAAAACTAATTATCTAAGAACAAATTTAGTTAATACATTTGTGCCATGCATCGACCACGTACTAATCTAATTAAATATTAACAAGATCAATCAGACAAACAGGAGATTGTCTATTTTGATCCAACCGCGATACATAATGAGCCTCATCACATGCTCATATTGCTTCCATGCCTTTAACAATAACATTGTGGCAAGTGTGGGTATCGTGAACTCGTGAGGGGTCGTGGCAGCGGGGGTGATGGTAACGGTGGTGTAGGTCATTCTAGTTCTAATACATTCGTGTGGTATGATGGTAATCGAGGAGACATATTAGTCGACGTACATCATGGTTTGACCATGTCAACCCTAAAGACAGTCAAAGTTAGGAACTTTATGATTGAGGGATTTCAAAATGGATTATTATATCTTTTCATTTGTTGTAGAGAACAGCTGGAAGTTACTAATCTCCCACATATTCGGTCCTTTTCATTACTTAACTTGTTCATATGTTGCAACTCTAAATTAACAAAATGACATTCGTTAAAAGACATTAAAATGACAAAAATAATTTTCAAAATTCATTTATATATATTTATATAAAATAAGATTTTGCTAAACATAATAATAAAGGTTATGTTAAAGAATTAAAAGTATTAGAGGACCCCAATCCAATTTTAAATGCTTTAAGACGTTTGATTACATTATTACTATCGTAAGGCAGAATAAGATTTTGGTGCTGATTTGGTCAATGTTGATACCATTGGTTTTTGTCTATTTATCATAAATTTTGGTGCAGCTAATTTGATCGATGTTCATACTGTTGGTTTTTGTCTATTTATCATCGAATAACTCTTTTTATTACATTTGAAGAGTTTTGTTGAGACTAAAAAAGCGTCTAAAAAATAAAATATCTAAATACTGAGTTTTATAATACTACGGAGTATCGTTTAAGCGTCTTAAAAATAAAATATCTAAATACTGAGTTTTGTTTGAGCTGCTAAACTATATCATTATAATACTACGGAGTATCGTTTAAAATATCTAAATACTGAGTTTTGTTTGAGCTGCTAAACTATATCATTATAATACTACGGAGTATCGTTTAAGCGTCTTAAAAATAAAATATCTAAATACTGAGTTTTGTTTGAGCTACTAAACTGTAGAACCGTAGAGGGGGTGAATACGGTTTTTTAGGCTTTTTGAACGATTAAAAAACTTTAAGCCGTAAAAATCACCAAGTGGTTGTACAAGAATCCAACAACCACAAACACAACTATAGTATATAAAGCAAGTAAAGAACACCACGATATATACTGGTTCGGGATGGGGGGTTTATATCATCCGTACGTCCTACGTCCAGTTGCGAATCCACGACACCGATACTATTCACAAGTATAATCCTTTTGGAGGACTATAAACCGTTACAATTCACTCCACCGATATTCCCTAATATCGATGCTCACAAAGAAGGAGTTACTCCCACGGTATTCCGCCCTTAGAAACCACCCAAAAGAATCTCGCGATTCGACTTCACCTAAGGGTCACTAATACCACAACCAAAACTTCCCACCGGAAGTGTCAAACCCCAACTAGATCCCCAATGATCTAGGCTTGATCACCAAGACACAAGACTTCCCTTACAAACAATTGAATGATAGAATATTGTTTCTTTGAACCAAGCCCTAACCTAACCTAGTGACTCGATTCTAATATAAAGGGTATAAGAAAGAAGACCCTTGACACAATCACAAGAGTGGATTATGTTCTTGGGATTCTTCCCTTGCAAGGAAATGTGTTCTTTCAAAGATGTTAGTGTGAAAACTAAGAACACAAGATAGAATTAGAGGATTAGAGAGAAAAATGTAGAGAGAAAGAGTAATGGCAAGGGTTGTTGAATACAAGAGCCAAGGGGGTATTTATAGGCCAAGACCCAAACTTGGGAAAAATTTACCGAGGCCGGCGCGTTGCCCACGCGTCAACGCGTGGGTAACACGCCAGAACCACTGTACAAATTTCCCAAGTGTTGGGTGTTGGTCTTGTAAATACCTACCCTTGCTAAACCACCAATTGTACTTCACACACTAAACCTTATCATTAATCAATCTAAGGTTTACCAACTCAAATAGCCAATTTGGAAAATGTTTTGTGAAGTGTTTATGAGAAAACCAATTATCAAGGATAGAAAGAGAGAAGAGATAATTAGGTAGGGGTAGAATGGGTATTCCTCACATGGCATAAAAGTGAGAAGAGAATATGCCATGGAATATTCCTCTATAGGGAAGAGTGAGTGAGGTTGGGTTAAGAAGTAACCATGGTTAGGTTAGAAAGAAGTGTGTAGAGAATAAACCATGGTTAAGTAATAAAGTGAACCATGGTTAGGTTAAAGGGTATATCCAAGTGAATATTCCATCCTTGGTGTGGTTAAGAGTTAACCATGGTTGGGTGAGAATGAGGTGAGTTGAGAACTAACCATAGATGGGTTAGAAATGAACCATGGTTGGGTTAAGAGAAGAATATTCTAAGGGATATTTCATTTCTTGGGGAAGAAAGTGAAATGTATGATTGAGATGTGTTTGCTTGAAATAGATGGTTAGGATGAAGAGTGTGTAAGGAATATAAGGTATGAGTTGGATTGTGTAAGAGTGAAGAGATGTGTGTAAGGAAATATGTAAGAGTTGGATGTGATGAGGAGCCTAGTGTGTGTAGAGAATGAGATGGTTGTGAGTAGTGTGTGTATTTTGAAAATAAAGTAGTGTGTGTATTTTGAAAATAAAGTTGTTGGGGTTGTAAGGAATATGTTGTAAGGATGGGATGTGTGTAAGAATGTAAGGAATATGTAAGAAGGATTTGATGGGGAGCCTAGTGTGTGTGAAGAAGGGTATGTGAGTGAAGTGTTTGTATTTTGAATGTAAAGCTGTGTGTATGTGAGTATGTATGTGTGTGTATAAGAGAATATGTGGGGAATGTATAAAGAGGAAGGAATATTGTAAAAGGGGAATATTGTGTTGGAGTGTGGGAGACAAAGGTATAAAGGTGTAAGAGGTGTAAGGGAATATTTAGAGGATGTTGGGAGGATTGGATTTGGTTATGTAAAATGTAATTAAGAAGTGATTAAGAAATAATCTAATTGTCATTAAAAAGAAAAGGTTTAGACAATTATGATTATGAGTTGAGAAAATCAAAGGTTACTTGTAATCTCAAGTAATCAACGTTGAGAATCCATAATCTCATAACTCGTTTCCACGACTCGACGTTCTCAACTAACACCTTGGCACAAACAAGCCAAGTGCTTTGCATCATTGTAAAGCATATCCCATGCGGGAAAGGATGCGTTTACGCAAAGTGACCTTTGACTTAGTTTGACCAATAAGGGAGTAAACACGGGCTATGAGCATGTGAATGCTTTCACTTGATATTACGTGAAATATATAAGCTCCCTAGGTTTAGAAAAGCCTTGGCTAGAGGCGAAAGTTAGAAATCATGAGTTGGCGTTTTCCCGAAAACGGGTATTTTAAAAGTGGGATCTCTCTAATCCTAAAACTCGTTTCGAGTGTTCTTAATTAAGCACATTGCATATTCATACCTGCCTTGAAATATTCACATTTGTCGGGTAAGGGGAAAGCCGACTTTCAAAGTTCGTCCCGACATTCACAGAAGCCTGGCGCGTCGCCCACGCGTTGACGCGTGGGCAGCGCGCAGTAGCAGACAAGTGAGTCGGGGGAACTTTGGCTAACATTTGTTATTTTATGTGTTTCGAAGGTTTATTTTTCATCATTAAAACATAAGAAGATCTCGATAATGTTGCCTCAACATAAACTATATCATTATAATACTACGGAGTATCGTTTAAGCGTCTTAAAAATAAAAATAAAATATTTAATACTAGGGATGGAAACAGGCGAGAAAAAACTCATAACATGCGGGTAATCACATTGTGATGGGTGGGTAACCCCGTCATTTTTTACCCACATGTGGGTCGTGGGTGAAAAAATGAACCCACCAGCGGATAATGAGCAGGTGATGGGTCTCCATGGGTGGGGGATTTTTCTCTTGTCGTGGTAAGTTTGGGTTTGCATAAAAAACACCCTGGAATGAAACTAGTAGTTCGGCCTCCTTGGGTAGGGATTTTTCTCTTGTCCCTGTTAATTGGCAAGAGTTTTTTCATTATTTTTGTAGTCTCCGCTGTTAAAGCGTCGGGAGGTATCTAAAAAGTGTTGTTTTGTTTTCTTCTAGATTTGTAATTGAACTCTTTAGCTTGTAGCACTTTACTAGAAACTTTTCTTTTGAATATTATTTTACCACTAAAAAAAAGAAACATTTGGATGGCGTTTAGTTGGAAAACATTTTCTTTCATTTCCTATTTCTTGTTTTGTAGGAAAAGGGAGGGGAGTTTTATTTCCACAAAACAATAGAAAATTTAGAAAACGCGTTTAGTCTGAGAAACATGTGTTTGTGTTTTCCATTTTGTAAAACTAGAAAACATGTTTAAGTGTTGTTGTTTTTTTATCTCAATTCTCTATTCAACTTTTTAATATTATAAAAACTGTTGAGGCAACATTATCAAGATCTCCTAATGTTTTAATGATGACAAATAAACATATGAAACACATAAAATATCAAACGGTAGCCAAATTCCCCGGAGCCCATATCTGCTCCTGGCGCGCTGCCCGCGCGTCAACGCGCTGGTGACGCGCCAGGCCACTGTATGGCTTCGGGCGAAATTTGAAAGTCGGCTTTCCTCTTACCCGACAAATGTGGATCTTTCAATACATGTATGAATATGCTATGTGCTTAATTGAGAACACTCGAAACGAGTTTTGGGATTAGAGAGATCCAACTTTTAAAGCACCCATTTACGGGAAAACGCCAACTCATGTTTTCTAACTATCGCCTCTAGCCAAGGCTTTTCCAAACTTAGGGAGCTTATATATTTCACGTAACATCATGTGAAAGCATCTATTTGCTCATATTCCGTGCTTACGTCTTCTCTAATTACGTAACGGGTTTACTCCCTTATTGGTCAAACTAAGTCAAAGGTCACTTTGCGTAAACGCATCCTTTCCCACTTGGGTTATGCTTTACATCAAGGCAAAGCACTTAACTTGTTTGAACCAAGGTATTAGTTGAGAACGTCGAGTCGTGGAAAGTCACGAGATATGAAACTATGGATTCTCGACGTTATGTTACTTGAACTTATAAGTAACCTATGAATTTCTCAACTCATAATATTAATTGTCTAAACACTTTCTTCTTAATGAAAATTAGATTATGTCTTAATTTCTTAATCTTATTTACAAAAAGACAATGTTAGGAATACGCTTTTTGTATAAGAAAGATTAGGTCACCCCAGATATGATTAAGCATTGTTTAGCTCGTAGTAGTTACAATAGTTAGTTAAACGTAGTTTAGAAGTAGATTAGTTCGCGGAAGAAGGACGGGTCTTTACCCACTGTATACCTGATCTGCAGCCCAAGTGGCACGCCCAAGTGGCAAAATCCATGTACATATAAATACCCTCTCCATCCTTGGAGAGGGTAAGACTTCTCATAATCTCATTTCTTTCTTTTTTTTTGGTTTTCTCTCCAAGGCTTCATCTCTTTCTCTCTCTAACTTTCTCTCTCTACATTTCTTTCTTTCTTTTTTCCATGTAAACGAGCCATACCACTTGATCTATACGTGTATGTGAGCTTTATTAGTATCCTACAATTGGTATCAAGAGCCATGGTTACATCCTAGGGATCGTAGGACTTGTGGTGTATGGTTTGTTTTGGTTTCTACTAGTTTAGGGTGTTTTCTACTCATTTTGGAGCTTGTTCGTGGTGATTCTTGTGTTCTTTCTTGTACTTCTAGGATTAGAGGGGTTAGATTCATCTAGTTTATCAGTTGGTTGGACTAAATCTAACGTTTGAGTAGTGTACGAGTTGTTTTAGAACTTTTTCTTGGCAGCGGTTTGCTCTACGATAAGGTGTTCTTTGCAGCGGTTAAGTTGGGACTTTAGCGGTTAGCAACAGCGGTTAGGACAAGTAGTGGAGCGAACATTACGCTGTACTATGTACTGTATCAGCGGTTAACTTCCAGCGGTTTACTCGTCAGCGGTTACTTTACTAGCGGTTACTCTGTCAGCGGTTACTATTGTCAGCAGTTTCATAATCAGCGGTTACTATTCCAGCGGTTAAGTTTCAGCGGTTATTACTTCAGCGTTTTTCTGTCAGCGGTTACTATTGTCAGCGGTTTAATAATCAGCGGTTACTATTCCAGCGGTTAAGTTTCAGCGGTTATTACATCAGCGTTTTTCTTTCAGCGGTTACTTGTCAGCGGTTACTGTTCCAACGGTTTACTCATCTTTGCGGTTTTCCTGGTTGACTTTAGTAAAATCCCGGGAAAGAATTGATTTCTCGGTTTAAGTGACGTGTGTTGTAAAATCCCGTCTAAGACCTTGTCATCATGACTACTGTAACATCTATTGATGATATCCAAGCTGCTGGGTCTGACACTCGACCTCCAATGCTAGAAAGAACGGACTATGAGTCTTGGTCATAAAGAATTTGCTTGTATTGTCAAGGTAAAGAAAATGGGGAGAACATTCCGAGATCAATTGATGAAGGGCCGTTCCAAATGGGCACTACCAGAGATGTTATCTCCACTGGTGATGATGGGACAGTCACCCTTGGAATTGACAGACCTCGTACGTACAATGATCTGAATGAAGCTGAAAAGAAACGATATGATGCTGACATTCGTGCTTCAAACATTGTGGTACAAGGGCTACCAAAGGACATATACAAACTGATTAACTTCAACACTGAGGCCAAAGCTGTTTGGGACAATGTCAAAATGTTGCTAGCTGGTTCAGAACTAACAAAGGAAGATCGTGAGTCTCAATTGTACGATGAATTCGAGCACTTTAAGATGAACCCTGGTGAAAGCATCAATGATTACTATGTCAGATTCCACTAGTGAATGACATGAGAATGATCAGAATGACAATGCCCAACATCCAACTCAACTCAAAGTTCGTCAATAACATGTCACCAGAATGGGATCGGTTTGTCACAGCTGTGAAGCTAAACAAAGGACTCAGAAACACCAACTATGAGCAACTCTATGCTTATCTGCAACAACATGAGAAACATGCCATGTATGATCGTCAGCTAAGAGATAAGTTTCATCCATCAAATGATCCTCTTGCTCTAATCTCCAGTGCTCAAGGACTCAACCAATTCTCAGCTGACTTAATCAACCCTCTAATCACTGCTCAAGCAACACAGAATCAGTCTTCTCTTGGTCAAGCCTCAATGCAATCAGCAAGTGTCAAAACAAATTCACAAGAATCAGGAAATTCCTACATGGACAAGAGAATTGATAATCTCTCCAATCAAGTCTCTCTGATGGTTCAACACTTCAGAAGCACTCTTCCTCAAACCAATAATCAACACAGAAACTCATCTAATCCACGTAATCTTGCTGTTGTGGAAGATGGGCGAGTTATGGTTCAGGGAAGACAGAATGTCCGAGAAAATGTTCAGAACAGAATGAGTAATGGCAATCAAGGACAAGGAAGAATCAAGTGCTACAACTGTGGTGGGCTAGGTCATATTGCAAGAAGCTGCACTGAACCAAAACATCCTCAGAATTCCGACTATTTCAAAGATAAAATGCTGTTGATGCAAGCCCAAGAAAATGGAGTGCAATTGGATGAGGAACAACTGCTTTTTCTTGCTGGTGATGAAGGGAATTCCTTTGATCCTGATGATGATCAACCAGTTCAGGATCTTGCTCTTAATGACCCAAACATCTTCCAGGTTGAAGACTGTGATGCCTTTGATTCTGATGTTGATGATGAACCTACTGCACAAACCATCTTTATGGCCAAGCTTACATCAGCAGTCACATCGGCAAATCAATCAGGATCTTCCAAATCATCAATCATTTCTGAGGTACTCAAATTATATGACACATATGAAACAAGTGCTATTCCAACGATGCTCAATGAGGAACATCAAACTAGTATTGTCACACTAGATGATGTTGATTTGAA
>LBNU01008313.1:89562-140608 GCA_014162995.1 Artemisia annua
TGGAGATTATGTGGTTGGTGACAGCGTTATCTCTCGGGTAGATTATGTAGAAGGTCTTGGGCACAATCTATTCTCCGTAGGTCAATTTTGTGACTCAGATCTAGAAGTTGCCTTCAGAAAACACACTTGTTATGTTAGAAGATTGGATGGTATGGATCTCCTGAAAGGCAGACGCGACACAAACCTCTACACTATATCCATTGAAGACATGATGCAATCATCTCCAATCTGTCTACTATCTAAGGCTTCCAAGACCAAGTCTTGGTTGTGGCATTGTCGCTTGAACCATTTGAACTTCGGTACCATCAATGAACTTACTCGTAAAGATCTTGTTCGAGGCATGCCTAGGCTGAAGTATGAAAAAGATCATCTTTGTTCCGCTTGTTAGCTTGGTAAAAGCAAGAAGCATACTCACAAACCCAAAACCATCAACACCATTATGGAAGTTCTTCATACCCTTCACATGGACCTTTGTGGTCCCATGAGAGTGCAAACCATATTTGGAAAGAATATGTGTTAGTGATTGTTGATGACTACTCTCGTTTCACATGAGTCAAATTCCTCAGATCCAAGGATGAAACACCTGAAATCATCATCAAACTAATCAAGCAGCTGCAAGTTGGACTCAATAAAACAGTCAGATTCGTCCGCACAGATAATGGAACGGAGTTTGTCAATCAACAACTTACTCAGTTTTATGAAGATCTGGGAATTAGTCATCAAAGGAGTATACCTCGAACCCCTCAGCAGAATGGAGTCGTTGAAAGACGAAACCGTACACTTGTAGAGGCAGCACGAACTATGTTGATCTTCTCCAAAGCTCCTATGTTTCTCTGGGGAGAGGCAATTGCAACGGCTTGTTACACTCAGAACAGATCACTAATACATCCTCTTCACTGCAAAACTCCTTATGAGCTAGTGCATGAAAGAAAACCCGACCTCTCTTTCCTTCGTGTTTTTGGTGCATTATGTTACCCAAACAATGATAGCGAAGATTTGGGAAAGCTAAAGGCAAAAGCTGATATTGGAATTTTTGTTAGGTATGCACCAAACAAGAAGGGTTATCGAATCTACAACAAAAGGACCCGACAAATCATGGAAACCATCCATGTCACGCTTGATGAGCTGACCGAGCAAACGGTTCCTGAATACTCCAGTTCAGGACCCGCATCTAATCTTTGGACTCCTGGACCCATTAGTTCAGGACTTGTAAATTCTTCCACCACAGATGCTCCTTCTGTGCCACCTACCAGTGAGGACTTGAAGAAATTGTTTGATTCAATGTATGATGAGTATTTTGAGCCTCAACAGAGAGTCGAACCTGAAAAACTAGTCATAGGTCCTGATGCTGCTGCTAATGATGAACCTCAACCCACAAACGGGCCTTCCATCTCTATCTCTCTTAGTCCAAATGCTCCATCATCTAGTCATACCAATCACACAGATCAACACTCTTCAATTCCTCAAGAAGAAGCATCTGATAACACCTTTGAAGTGAATCCTTTTACTCAACCACCTGATGAACCTTTTGTCAACATATTTGCTCCTGAACCATCTACTTTGGCGACTTCCTCAGAAGATTCCAACACTGCTACTTCAATTCCCAGTTATCAACTTCATGAGCATATCAGGAAATGGACAAATGATCACCCGATTGACAACATCATTGGTAACCCATCTAGGCCGGTATCTACACGACGACAACTTGCCACAGGTGCTTTATGGTGTTTCGTTAGCAACGTACTGTCCAAAGTCGAACCAAAGGATTATAAAGAAGCGTTGACTAAAATGTCCTGGTTCACTGCAATGCAGGATGAAATCCATGAATTTGACAGACTAGATGTTTGGGAATTAGTGCCCCCTCCCGACTGTGCAATGATTATCGCCGTCAAATGGATCTTCAAAGTGAAGCTTGATGAATATGGTAAAGTGTTAAAGAACAAAGCTCGACTTGTGGCCAAAGGGTACAGACAAGAAGAAGGCATCGATTTTGAGGAATCATTCGTACCAGTTGCCAGAATTGAAGCCATCAGAATCTTCCTTGCCAATGCAGCCAGTCAGAACATGGTTGTATACCAAATGGATGTGAAGACTGCCTTTCTCAATGGACACTTAAAGGAAGTAGTATATGTAAGTCAACCAGAGGGGTTTGTTGATCCTGAATGCCCTAATCATGTCTATCGCTTGAAGAAGGCACTGTCCAAATTTCTTAAACAAGCACCCAGAGCATGGTATGATACACTGTCCAAATTTCTTCTAGCCAACCAATTCACCAAGGGTGTGGTCGATCCTACCTTGTTCACTCGAAAGTTTGGAGAGCATCGTCTCCACGTTCAGATCTATGTGGATGACATTATCTTCGCATCTGCCGATCCACTAGAATGTGATAGGTTTGCACAAGAAATGAGTACTGAATTCCAAATGTCCATGATGGGGCAAATGTCGTTCTTCTTGGGGCTTCAGATTTCTCAAAACCCACACGGTATCTTCATCAATCAATCCAAGTATGCCAGTGAAATACTAAAGAAATTTGGATTTGAATCATGTGAATCTGTTGATACTCCAATGGTTGAGAGAACTAAGCTGGATAAGGATATTGAAGGAGCACTTGTCGACCAAACCAAATACCGAAGCATGATCGGATCATTGATGTATCTCACAGCCAGCAGACCAGATCTCTTATTTGCTGTTTGCATGTGTACTCGTTATCAATCCAAACCTACTAAGAAGCACTTAGAAGCAGTCAAAAGAGTCTTCAGGTACCTTCAAGGAACAATTCACATGGGCCTTTGGTATCCTAAAAACACTGCAATGGATCTCACAACCTACTCTGATGCTGATCATGCGGGGTGTCAAGATACTCGTCGAAGTACCTCAGGCGGTGCTCAATTTCTAGGAGATAAACTGGTTAGTTGGTCATCAAAGAAGCAAATGAGTACGTCGATCTCCTCCACAGAGGCTGAATACATTGCCATGTCTTCTTGCTGTGCTCAAATCCTTTGGATGAGGTCTCAATTATCAGACTATGGCTTTGTATACAACAAGGTTCCGATGTACTGTGATAACAAGAGTGCCATTGCTCTTTGCTGCAACAACGTCCAGCATTCAAGATCAAAGCACATTGATATTCGACATCATTTCATTAGAGAACAAGTGGAAAAAGGAATTGTGGAAATCTACTTTGTGAGGACGGAATTTCAGCTGGCTGATATCTTCACAAAGGCACTTCCTAGAGAACGGTTTCAATTCATTCTCCCACGTCTTGGAATGAAGAGCATTTCTCCTGAGTCACTCAAAAGTTTTCAGGAAGATAATGAGGAGTAACTGATTCACTTCACATATCCTTATATACTACCTCCGTCCCAAAATTATAGTCCCCTTTTGACTTTTTTGGTCTTTCTTTCTCAACTTTGACTTTAAATATTTTTGTTTGTGTTATACAATAGTTGATGAAAATTATACCAATGAAAAATACATTTAAAACTCAATCTATTCATATATTTTGCATCAAGTATTCTGTAATATAAACAAAAATATTTAAGGTCAAAGTTGAAAAATAAAGACCGAAAAAGTCAATAGGGACTATAATTTTGGGACGGATGGAGTATATATTTATATAATATATAACCCTGAAAAGAAAAATACAAAAATATAAAACCTATAAAAATCATAAAAATCAGAAAAACTCAAAAATACCAAAAATAGTTTGTTTCTTAGGCATGTCTTCTGGCATCGTCAGAAGTTCAAAATGTTTTCAAAACATGCCCATATGGCTTACAGTCATTTCAGGCTGTAACCCGCGCTTCAACATTATGGCTTGCAGTTACTTCAGACTGCAACCTGCACTTAAATTATGGTTTGCTATTACTTCAGATAGCAACCCAGTTTTCAAAATCCCTGAAAAACATGTTACAATGTTTTCACTGTGTGCGGATTATCCGAAAAGTTGTACGCTTCAGTGCAACCTTTCTAGTAAAAGAAGAGAAGTCTTCTTTTCCCAAAATCTCTTTCTTCTAAAATTCTTCAAAAGAGATTTTGTGGTGTACAATGTGGCCATCGGTCTTAAATTTTCTCGAATACGTTGCCGCTCACATTAATGGCTATTAAACGTTAAAATTCAAAATGGGTCATTAATTGAGGGGGAGCGTATTTGCTCAAAATTTCTGTACCTTTAAAAACTTTGTGCACCAGCAACAGTGAAAAACCGAAAAGTGTCTCAAAATCAGTAAATGTTTAAAATCTTATCACATTTCTCTCCAAAGCTTTTTCGAAAATCATTTAAATCAATTGGAATCACAAAATCTCAAAAATTTGAAATTTTATGATCGTGGGAGAGAATGTGATTTAAATATGAAAAATGATTTAAAAGTGATGTTTTTGGAATTTAAAAGAATGTTTTTGGACTTACGAGAATTCTCCCTTATGTGCTAAAATGTTAAAGATTTTGGATTTTAATCAAAGCACATATTAAGGGGGAGCAAGTGATTAAATGTGATGTTTTTGGACTTGAAAAGAGGTTTTTGGACACAAAAGTTCGCTCCCGTATGTGCTAAAATTTTAAAGATTTTGGATTTTAATCAAAGCACATAATGAGGGGGAGCAAGTGATTTAAAATGATGAATAAATGATCTCGAATGTAAGCTCACCCGTATGTGCCAAAGTGTTAAAAACTTAAAAAAAAATTGATTCAATCAATGTGCACATAGTGAGGGGGAGCAAGTGGCTAAGAGTCTTTCGTGGGATTTTACAAAATCAAGTAGAAACCGTGAATGGATTATGACTCAGATTTGACTCATGAATTGACGAAACATGAAAAGCCTTGAATCGAAAGGACTAGTCCTGGCCGGGTAATAATTTCAAGCTGGTCTAACCAGTGATGTAAACGTGTCTCGAAGAGGACTGGTCCAAGTAGAAAGTACCGTTTCGAGAAACTCGTCTTAGATATATACTTTGACGGGTCTAACTTCCTTTTTAAGGAATGTTAACAACTTCAAGTTAGTTATTAGGGCTAGTTATCACCTAAAAGCTGATAATGGATCCCTTTAACTAAGCAACGTAAACGTGTCCCTCGGGTATATGTCCATTAAGAGCCGATCAATTCAAATAAGTGCAACTCACCCCGACATGTGCAAATTTCTTTCTTTACCTATGAGCACATGTTAAGGGGGAGCAATTGAAAAATGATAAAACTCTCAAAGTGTTCACAAAATGTGTTTCTTTATCATAAACACTTTGAGAGAATTTTCCATGATTTGGTTATATGGCGATTGTGGAAAGATACCAAAAGGCCGACCACTTTAATTTAATGCATGAAGTTATAAGGATGGTAAGGTTAGGTATATGTTCCCATGATCCACCAGAACCGGAGAGATCTTCCCAGGGACAATCCAATAGATAGATTAGAAGTCCTTAGGAATGATTGAAAAAAGGAGAAAAGTGAGAAAGGGAAAAGTGCCGACTGAGACTGAGCTAGGACTGGAACAAACCCAACAAGGTTCTAGTAATGAAATCTCGGTAAGCACTGAAGGGGTTGAAGAATTAAAAGGAAATGAAATGAGAAAGGGTGAAAAGAATAGCCCTCCAATTATTCAACCTTAGGGCAGAAACCGGGTTCAATTCATATGCTACTGGTTGTTACTAAGGTAACACCGGTATTGAAGACAAGACGTCATGGACCCAGTGACGCACTGCACTAAAACCTTCCTGCCACTCAAGTTCTCTTAAAGGAGCTTGTTTCATTCTCACAGGGAACCGGTGTAATCTATCGACTTGTCTCTTAGAGCTAGTTGATATTGAATAAGGAGACCCCTCCCTAGTCTCCGAATAGGATAACCAAATGTGCACTTATCGAGTCTAGAGCCAAGAGATGCATCAAAAGATCTCATAGGAACACTTGATACTTCTACACTGGTTGTTCAACATTAAGGACACTAGATGTAATATTTTGAGTCCTACGCAGATCTTAGCAATCTGCCGAGAACACTTATGAGGAAATACACATAAGTATTTCCCAGTGATTGAGTGGAAACTCCTGCCAGGGTCAACATCAAACAGCTCTGACATCAGGTCACTTCGGTAATCACTTGTGGGTTACGCTTAGTGTGTACGGTGGTGTTCCAAAAGGTCTACAATCGTGGGGTGATCTCCAGCGACTCACCTAATTGTTGGTGTACTTCGGTATGTCAGTGAAAGCCCTTTCGGGGGCATCCGATTAGGAACGGCCTTGGTAAGGATTAGAGAAAGTCTTCACACTATGCTGTTGACGATCTCGAAATCCGAACTTGTAAGCACCGGTATGTTTATTACTAACTAGTTTTATGCAGGTCAACATACCAAACTTATCATGATCACCATCGTCACTCTAGTTCCACATGCTCATACCAACATCTAAAAGGAGTCGTCAGAACTGGTCAACCGTGAAGATCTACTCAACAAAGATGTATGAGCATGTTGGAAAGGCGTAATCACTCCAAAGACAAAGAAGTTGACGACTAATGCCGATTGCTGAAAAGATAATTCAAGAATTTTTCCAGGGGTGACCTCCCTTAGGGGGAGATTGTTAGGAATACGCTTTTTGTATAAGAAAGATTCGGTCACCCCAGATATGATTAAGCATTATTTAGCTCGTAGTAGTTACTATAGTTAGTTAAACGTAGTTTAGAAGTATATTAGTTCACGGAAGAAGGACGGGTCTTTACCCACTGTATGCCTGATCCGCAGCCCAAGTGGCACGCCCAAGTGGCAAAACCCATGTACATATAAATACCCTCTCCATCCTTGGAGAGGTTAAGCCTTCTCATAATCTCATTTTCTTTTTTTTGGTTTTCTCTCAAGGCTTCACCTCTTTCTCTCTCTAACTTTCTCTCTCTACATTTTCTTCTTTCTTTCTTACATGAAACGAACCACACCATAAGATCTGAACGTGTTTGTGAGCTTTACTAGTATCCTACACAAATGAATCAAAACTGTATTTTAATCTTATTATTGTTCTTGTTTAATAATCAAGTAGCAATTACAGTACACTTAAACTGTAAGAAAATATTTGTTAGTACTCAATGACCGGAGAAGTCTGCAATTGCATCCATCTCCTGCTGCAAAAGAAGGGCATCAATAAAGTACTCTAAACTCTCACCCTGCATCACATCGCTAATAGAATGATGAGTGAAGCCGGTTTCACTGTGATCCATAACTCGCCCTTGTGGAAAGTTGTATGTTCGTATACGTTCAGATCTATCCCCACTACCAATCTGTTTCAAAAGTTGTCAAACTTGGTTATTAAACAAACAATTCCAATATTTGCACAAAACTATAATCATGTCTAATAATAATATCTGTTCCATTTGTAGCTTTGATCTGCTGTTTTGAGCTCTACATCTTTCCATCTCATATAGTCTTGCACACAATACTTTTAATGCTTTAGCCTTGCTCTATCAAACCAAATGGAAAGTAAAATGTAATTTTCAAGGTTTATATATACAATTGTAATAACTACTAAGTTTATTAAAGATGAATTACCATATGTTGTGACTGTTCATCTTGTATGGCAACTGTGAGGCCGGATGGAATATGGGTGATCCTAACAGCACTATTAGTAGTATTTGCGTGCTGACCACCAGATACACCTGATCTGTATGTGTCAATTCTCAAGTCCTCATNCAAAGATCTCAATGCAAGAATTCAAGAATTTTTCCAGGGGTGACCTCCCTTAGGGGGAGATTGTTAGGAATACGCTTTTTGTATAAGAAAGATTCGGTCACCCCAGATATGATTAAGCATTATTTAGCTCGTAGTAGTTACTATAGTTAGTTAAACGTAGTTTAGAAGTATATTAGTTCACGGAAGAAGGACGGGTCTTTACCCACTGTATGCCTGATCCGCAGCCCAAGTGGCAAAACCCATGTACATATAAATACCCTCTCCATCCTTGGAGAGGGTAAGCCTTCTCATAATCTCATTTTCTTTTTTTTGGTTTTCTCTCAAGGCTTCACCTCTTTCTCTCTCTAACTTTCTCTCTCTACATTTTCTTCTTTCTTTCTTACATGAAACGAACCACACCATCAGATCTTAACGTGTTTGTGAGCTTTACTAGTATCCTACACAAATGAATCAAAACTGTATTTTAATCTTATTATTGTTCTTGTTTAATAATCAAGTAGCAATTACAGTACACTTAAACTGTAAGAAAATATTTGTTAGTACTCAATGACCGGAGAAGTCTGCAATTGCATCCATCTCCTGCTGCAAAAGAAGGGCATCAATAAAGTACTCTAAACTCTCACCCTGCATCACATCGCTAATAGAATGATGAGTGAAGCCGGTTTCACTGTGATCCATAACTCGCCCTTGTGGAAAGTTGTATGTTCGTATACGTTCAGATCTATCCCCACTACCAATTTGTTTCAAAAGTTGTCAAACTTGGTTATTAAACAAACAATTCCAATATTTGCACAAAACTATAATCATGTCTAATAATAATATCTGTTCCATTTGTAGCTTTGATCTGCTGTTTTGAGCTCTACATCTTTCCATCTCATATAGTCTTGCACACAATACTTTTAATGCTTTAGCCTTGCTCTATCAAACCAAATGGAAAGTAAAATGTAATTTTCAAGGTTTATATATACAATTGTAATAACTACTAAGTTTATTAAAGATGAATTACCATATGTTGTGACTGTTCATCTTGTATGGCAACTGTGAGGCCGGATGGAATATGGGTGATCCTAACAGCACTATTAGTAGTATTTGCGTGCTGACCACCAGATACACCTGATCTGTATGTGTCAATTCTCAAGTCCTCATTCCGCAGATGGACATCTACCTGCAAAACATCATCATCCCAATTAATGTGAATCACAAGTGTCTTGTCATACATTAATAAGCATGTAGCAAAATGATAATTGCTGTAGCAAATCATCACCTCATCTGCCTGGGGAAGAATAGCAACAGAAACAGCACTTGTGTGAACGCGACCAGATTTTTCTGTGATGGGAACTCGCTGCAAATTAAAAAAACATATCTATAAGAACAGTTAAAGACATAACTTCTCCAATTAGCAGCCAATTTATTAACTGAGATGGTAAAACCTGCACTCTATGAACTCCACTCGCAATTGAAACAAATTATTAAAAAAACGACGATGCCTCTTCCCCTCCGGTTCCTGATACAAAATTGAAACAAATTATTGTAAGCAAACTTATTTTATAAGATTAAGCGTTGTGCTCGGAGAACTGTAATAGTCGATTTTTCTGTTACCTGCTCTAACTTCCAAAATGCAATCCCTTTCATCTGCATCGTCTTTGGGCAGTAAAGACTTAAGTAGCAGATTATGCAGATTTTGTTCCACTTTTAAGGCTTGATCCAGTTCCTCATTTGCCATGGCCTGCATGTCTTTATCTTCTTGGCAATCTGTGACCAGTGATCTCAATAAGGAAAAGTTGACTTCTAAAGCTATTCAGATTTTAAGATTAACAAACAACGGACAAGTAAGTTCACCACACACAGGAAGTCTGTTAAAACTCACATTATCAATAAAAAATGTAAAGACTAACAATAACCTTTTAAAGAGCATATTAACGACCATTACAACTTCTGTTAGAATAAAGATGTGAAATAGTGCACATTCTATCACTATGGGCAGGAGGCAGGTGGGATAATGGGTCAGAACGAGTAATCTTTGCACGGGTCAAGTTGGGTTAAGCAAAAGTACTTTTTGTCAACTACATACTGTACTATTTATATGATATCAGTATGTAAGTTATGATTACAATATCAGTATGTAAGTTATGATTACAAAGAATATATCATTATTTAGTTTGTCAGTTATATGATTTAGGATAAGTTATGCATTAAATATACACTTTTGACGACTTTCGACTCTATCAACCCATGAAAGCTAACATCAGTCGACCCATTCGTATGTAAATGGGTCAATATTGCCACCTCTATCGGTGATGTCGAGCATTACTCCTGCTTACCCGGATACAAGTGTCTTTGCAAGCAAAGATTCTGAATTCTTTAACCGGTGTCCTTCATTAACAACCATGTAGTGCCAATGAATTTTCTTCAGGAATGCTTTATCTCTTATTATAAGATTATAGTGGGTGATCAGCACACTAAATTTTCCATCTGATAACTCTTTTTGCATTGCTTTTCTCTGCTCACGACGTCTAAGCAGCAATACTGGAGGAAAACAAAATCAGTATGAAGTTACTTGACAAAAGCCATATATTTCAGGCTGCACTCGTATGTGCCTAAATAAACACTTCTTACCTGGGAGCCCATGTTGAAAATTCATTAATCCAGTTTGGTAGTACAGCTTTTGGGGCCACATTTAAGTGGGGCCCAGTCACACCCTTGTTCTCCATGAGATAAGCAATCAAGAAGATGGTTTAAATTGTCTTGCCCAATCCCATTTCATCAGCCAATATTCCGTTGAGATTTTTATTGAACAAAGACATCATCCATTGAAGCCCTTCTAACTGGTACTGTCTCAGTTCACCACCTTGAAGAATTGATGGCTGCTCTGTAACCTATAGGATTTAATAGATTAAAAATATGTTGTAACTTTTGTACGCATGAATTCCTTGAGAAAACCAATTAGAAGTACACTGAGAACTTCAAATCAGTTCATTCAACCAAGGCAGAAAATAGATATTGTTAGAATTTGGTCATTAGTCACTGCTAAGGGTGTTTGGATGTGCGCTTTGAGACTGATAAAAATATATTGAATATTCAGAATTATATCATAATCTGTAATGTACGCACTACAAAAAATGGTGCTTCAATGTGCTGCGTAATAACTAAGACCTCTGATTAATTAACTAATAGATGAATGAGCAAAAAAGCCGTTTCCATATATTAAGACTACAAGTCACAATATCAATAATCTGTTTCATGATGCACAGCCCAACACCCATAATGATTTTAAATGGTACACTAGCAGTGCAGGACACAAGATAGGCATCATTTCATATGGTACCTTCTTTTGAATTGAATGTATGACTGAATTATATTGCCGTTGGCCTTCAAGTAGGGCTGAAGGCTTTACTCAATCATCCGGTTTGCCCTCAATCAAATCATCATCTTCATCAGGAACTGACTCTTCAAGAATTTTCATCTTTGTAGTGGGCGTCCGGTGCACTTCGGCTTGTGGGCCATTTAGAGGTTCAATACCATCATGCTTGGCGTCTTTTTGACGTCTCACAACAGCTCCTAAACGGGAGAGAAGATCATTCGTTTTCCCTAAGAGCATTGTTAACCGTTCATTCTTGCTTTCCTCAACCATTCCCATGTAAGCTTCCTGGTCATCTGATTTTAAAGCTTGCAACCTCAATTTTTCTTGCCGAGTAGCACGTTGCCTTTGCCTTCCATGCCATGCCTAATTGACACAAAACATAACATTTAAACTTATTGAAGCATAAGTTAAATAATATACAGAAAAATGGATTTGCATACCTAAACAGAATCATTTCATTGCTTCTGACGTATCTATGGACTTACATGGATTTTCTTTTTTCCTTTTGTTTATTTCTTAACCGCACCCAACTCGTAAAATTGAGGATGTGATAGACCTAGTAGATATATCATGTCATGTCAATCCTTTTACCGATTACCAAAAAATGGTAACCCATGTTGTGTGAGGAGCTCTCCAACTTAATGGTTGGGGGTTCAAGTCCTTCTTAGCATATGTGGGGTAGATTATTGTGAGATAATTAAAATTACCATTCTAAAAAAAATCCTTTTACCAATTATGATATCATACTAGTGCAATGGGCAAAAACAGGCTCGAGTCTAATCGGTAACATACATCTAAACGGGTTAGGTTGGAATGTGTTACTTGTGTAACTGGTTTTTAGATAATATGGGTGATTTTTAGATAATACACAAGTCGGGTCGCAAGGTTGGATTGTGTAACAGATAAAACTGGGCTTGGGTCTAAAAGTAACTGGTTTTTTGAGCCAGAAAAAACAACATTTTACAAGAGCTTAAAAAAAGATTGTGGAAAAGACATACCTCATTCCAGTCTTGAATCTATGGAGGCCCGGTTGTAAATGCACCAAGAGATTCACTATACCATTTACCACCATACGTTATTTGATCCATTGCTTGTTCTACACTTAATACCTCCCATGGCCTCCACCCGGAATAGCTTTTATCAGCTGTTCCTGTATACATGCAAAATAGAAGCTTTGATGAGAGCATGGTAAAGAATCGTTGACAGTCAATTAAAAGGTCATTGATAACATTTTCATGAGCACATATCATTGATTAACAGCTAGTGATAGTTAACCATTTGAGCTTTAATTAGTATTTTATCCAACTCCACCCCTTCAAAAAAAAAGATAATAAAAAAAAACGGTCCATTTTAACATAACACCTATTGTGTTTTATCTCAAACGTCAAATACAGAATATAAGCTATATAGGAATTAGCCTGGTTTGTAATCCGAAGCTGCTGCCATCTTAATCTTATCAAATCCCATAATCGCATAAGTTCACTTATCTGACCATCACATATCAATTCAAGTTTCAAATAGTTAAGATCCAGAATTTAACTATGCATGATAACTAGTAAAAGACACAATCAGCTAATGTAACACAAATTGGGAACGACAACACAGTGCCACTTAACTTTAATTAAGTCGCATTAATTTACCACCTAATAATGATAATAATCAATATTCACAGACCTTAAGCGTTAAGTACTAAATTTCAATTCACAAACCCAATGCAAGTCATAAGCAGATAGATCCATAGATTAAACAGAAAGTAATAACAATAACAATATGAATGAACTAACTTCAGTTGTTAAAGATGGTGACAAGTTTTTTGCTGATGGAGATTTCTTACCTCAGGATTGCAGTAGACTTACTACTACCACCGTTTACTCTTTGCTCTAATCTGTCCAGATATTTAATGAAAGGGAAGTAGAAATTCCTGCTCAATTCCTCGATAAAATGTCACAGAAAAAGTAGTTAAAGACCAAATGTGGTTACAAAAGTCCGGATGAGTGCTTGTTGTTCTATTCTGAATGGGAACCCTTCTTGAACCACGTCTTTTTGTTAATTACATATCTGGTATTAGGTCCTACAGAGAGGAGCTCAATGTTTTAGGAGTGATAGCTGATATCAATAACGGATGTCGGTTTCTTGCTAATTGCGTCAACTTTCAGCATTTTCTAGCATGGAAGTTATACAAAACGGTGGAATAACGATGGCCTTCTCAAGATGTACAGGAATTTGGAGCAATTCCTCCATAGAACGTGTGTCCGCCATAAGAATTAAACGTTCAGAGGGTTGAAGGAGAGAATTAAACAATTGAGAGGATAACGGAGATTATTTTTGGATTTTTATGTTGGAAAAAATGAAAAGTGAAACAAAAGTGAAAACCAATTTTGAAAAAGAAAATCTTTTTGGATTTTTGATTTTAGGAAAAAGGGAAACCAAAAGAAAAACAAATTTGAAGAGAAAATATTTTTGGGTTTTTATGTTTTATAAAAGAAAAAGGAAAATATTTTTTTGGGTTTTATATATTGAAAATATTTACAAAAGCGTTAACTTCTTGAAAGAAGGATCTTCAAAACACATTACTCAAACGATTGAACGACTTAATCTTATCAACCGCTCCCCAGCAGCGGCGCCAAAAATTTGATGAGGCCGTTCTAGCAAGGTGCAAAGCACGAACCTCGAGTCGTAGTCCCAACGAGGGTTGAATGGATCTTGTCAATCAAGATCGTGAGTTATGTGAGATGAATTGGTTTGAAAGATATGATTTGGCTTTTAGTTACGCTACTAAAAATATTTAAGAATTAAAAACACTAAATGAGAACAAGAAAACGTTTAAGACAAATAAAGTTGAAAAGAAAAGAAAACATAAGATTAGACACGACTAAGAAAATGAAATTGTAGAACGACTAAATAAAGGGATGAAAATAAGAAAGACAATAAATTTTGGTGTTTTATGTTTTAAAAGACGAAAGGTAAAAATTAAAAGAAGAATTAAACGTTAACTAGTTATGAAGATTTAAAAGATAAGTGACGATAACTAAGTAAAGAAAATGTTTTTGGTTTATTTAAAATTTAAAAGACGAAAAGTAATTTTAACCAAACCTTACAAGAAAAATTAAAGACGGAATGACTTTAAGTGAAAATAAGATTTAAATCTAAAAATGACAAGACAACGGACTTAAGAAAAGTAACTAAAATGATTTTAGAAAATTTCGGCAGAGTTTCCCCTTAGCATAAAGCGTAAGAAACCTCACTCGATGAGACGATGAGGTGAAACTCGTGCCTAACTCGGCATATAAAAGAAAAGAATAACTCGACACAAGAAATACTTGACGTAAGAAAAGAATTTAACTTGTTAAATGTAAAATACTCAACATAAGAAAAGATATTACACTAGACAAATTTAAAAGAAACAATACTCGCTGCTCAACTTAAAAACCAATCCCATACTCGCAAACTTAATGAACCCCATACTCGCAAATCAACTTGTCCCATACTAGCTTATTTAAAAGATTAAAAGCAACTCTATTTTGTTTGAAAAACATTCACGCTGGAATATAAAAAAGAAAACAAACTAGTGCTATGATTCATTACTTGCTAACTACAAAGAACNAAAAGAAAACAAACTAGTGCTATGATACATTACTTGCTAACTACAAAGAATATCTTTGACTTTCATACTCTCCAATTGTAAATATGTGATAGTCGCAAAATACTGGACCATGTTTTCCATACTCGCAAAAGTAGTTAAATCATACTCGCAATTCAGAATTTGAAACTCGCAAGTCAATCCCATACTCGCAATAATAGAAATGAAACCAAGGCTCATACTCGCAATTTTGGACAACCATACTCGCAAAATCTAAGACCTTACTCGCAAAATAAGTGACCAAACTCGCAAAAATTAATTTCTTACTCGCAAAAAAACTGGTTTCATACTCGCAAAACTTAGCTCTATACTCACCAAAATAAGCTGCTAACTCGCAAAAAACAATGAACATACTCGCAAAACTCAAAATAAAGTCGATACTCGCAAAACCCTAAAAGACCTACTCGCAAAAACTAAAGAATACGCTACTGGGAAGTTTTTAGACACAAGAAAATTAGATCTAAGCTAATAAAAATTTATAAGAACTTGCTAAAAGATTAATATAAGCTAGGATTTAACGACACGCACCCAAAAATAAGCTACTAACCCATATTTTTTGGTTTTTTCGAATCAAAACATGCAAAGTTGATGAATAATACACAAGCTTTTATAAACAAATGACTTGATATCAAACACTACGAAAAAGAACTTATGAATTTAAGAAGAAGAAAGAATGTAAAAGCTAAAAGAAAATATTAAGAAGCATGAATAAAAGCTAGAATATAAAGCACGGGAAATAAGCTTGTATTAAGAAGATAAAAACTTACAAATAAAAGCTAGCTCCTACTCCTAATGAGGCCCAACCCTCTAAATCTAACCAACCCTCTAAATGAGATCTAATCTTCTATTTATAGGCCAAGAGCTTCTAAAATTTGACAATTGTTGCAATATAAGCCCTTGGACCTTTACAATTCATGATATTTGCATTAAAACTACGTTACAAACTACTAAACGTTCTAAACATTAAACGTAACACTAATGTAACTTGAGGACTCGTGTTGACGTTTCTTCCAAAGGTCTTCGAAGACTTAAAAGTGATCACTTGCTCGAATTTGTGAAGCTTATCTTGATATTTAACTTTGAACTTCGATTAAGTGTCTCTTTTATTTTCTTGAGCCTTTAAGAAATAACTTTATCGTCTTGGGCTTTTCTCAAGTAGATATCATCGTTGACTGGGCTTCTTGCTACTTTTCCACATCTCGTGCTCGTTTTGAGGCTTTTTGGTTGATTTTGATGTTGTTTTTGCAATATCATTTCCTGCACAGTCACAAACTTAAAAACACGATATCTTTGGCGTTTAACGTTAGTTTTTGGTCTTTTAGAGTCTGAAAATGGTGAATAAAAGGTATGTGAATAAGCACATACCAGCCACGCAAACATAAACTTCATGTGGCCATTGGATGATCAATAGTCACACAAAATACACATTTCTTCACTTTAAACAACATATGGTCACACTTATTCACACTTTTGGCCACTGTTTGCTTAATGGTATATGACTAAATACCCAAAACAAACATGCTTTGTGTCAATAAATATTACAAAAGGCCACGTAAACATAAACTTCATGTGGCCATTGGATGATCAATAGTTACACAAAATACACATTTCTTCACTTTAAACAGCATATGGTCACACTTATTCACACTTTTGGCCACTTTGTGTTAAATTGTGTGTGACTAACTCCAAAAAAATAACACCCATTGTGTGACTAAATCATCACAAACGTCACATTTATTCTATATTCATGTGGCCATTGAATTAACAATAGTCACACAAAATACACATTTACTTGAATATATCATCTCAAATGTCACATATATTATATATTTATGTGGCCAAAGGACGAACAACAGTCACTCTCAAAAAACATTCGTGTGACTATAAGGTGTTTAAGGTCACTGATAATGACTAATCCAACAAAACTTGTGCCTAATTTGTCACACATATCCGGGGTTTTGGTCACTCTTTTTCGATGGAAAAGGCCACGAACTCAACAATGTGACCATATGCCACCTACGGTGGCGAGACCTTTTGTCACACATGACGAAAAAAACGTGCGTGACTATATGCATATCGTCACACATTTTTTGCGTGACCAATAGAACTTTTTGTACCAATGAGTGAAAAGGATGTAGGTAAGCCTAAATCTAACTTTCTTAGGAGTGTTAGAAGTACCCAGCCTGCTTTGTATGATGCTAATGTTATGCTTGAGCCTGGTCATGCCCCCTGAAGTGACATCATTTGCTAAGTCAAATGAGATTAAAGAGGAAACTAGAATTAAGTTGGCTGAAAAATTGAAGGATCCCATGTGCATTAAAAATAAAATTCTGTACAATATGATTACTCTGAAGATAACAAAATAGCAATCTTTGTCCTAGAAAAGAGGATAGCTCCAGAGCATGTGTTCTGGAACCTTGACTTAGAAAAAATGCAAGCCGAAAGGATTGTGGGCAACACCCGTACCATGTATAGGATCGCTGACCCAACGTTATACCCTAACAACACAGCCATGTATCCTGTTCCATTCACTCTTCCCACGCAAAATAATACTCTAATTGCTCTTTATGTTCTTGTTCAATTATTCACTGATTTTGATAAAACATGTAAAAAGAGAATTACACCAACGGGTATTACGGAAGGGGAAGGGGTTTTGAACAAACTAAACGATGCTATCTAACTGAAGTCATGCCATTCTTTAAGCTTGTAAAAGAACATTTTGAGGGGCTTAAAGAAACCTTAAACAAAGATGTGGCTAACATGAAAGAGGTGTATAAAATTGTGGAAAGTGAGGGAAAATAACTGGCTATTGATCTTAAACATAATGAAATTGAGAGGAAAAATATTCACATCATGAATGAGAATTTGATTGCTAGTTGTGTTGCACAGGATGTGTTTTATACGGCTACTGAATCTGCTTTATCTGTGTGCCAATTTCATGAAATGTCCATTGCACTGAATGTTTTCCAAAATCGTGTTGTTGAGCTTGAGGGGGAGAATTTAAAATGGCGTGAAAAAATTCAAAACGATGACCATGATAACATGGTTAGGTAATTGTGAAAACTAGAAGTTGATAATCTTAACTTGCAATTAAAATATCAACATTTAAAAGAACGATTTAAAACCTCAAGAAACAAGACATCTTCGGATGCTCCTGAATTTGACGCATATTTTTAATTAGCCAAACGTGATGAAAAAGTTCAAGCTCACACTAACATGATTCATAAACTGAGGGTTCAAATTGCCCAATTGAAGTCAACAAAGTATGTGGTAACTGACACCAATGAACCTTCGTCGGTAGATTTTCAGAATTTTCACTATCAGGATACCATTAATAAATTACTTCGTGATATAGAGTGGTTTCAAGCTGAGAATTCCAATACCAAACAGTGATACAAAGAGTTATACGATTCAATCAAAGTAACACGTGAGAAAAACAATGATAAAATAACTTCTTTGCTAAATGAAATTGAAAATCTAAAGACGAAGGTGAAAGGAAAAATGTTAGTCACTACTAATGACATGAATGTTCCAAAGGTTTCTGCTGTTAGAAAATATGATGTTGATGCTATTAATATCTCTCTTCCCCTTAGGAATAATAGGTCTGCTCACTATGCGTACCTATCATACCTTAAGGATAGTCTAGACATGCTTCGCGAGACTATAGAAGAAGATCGGGCAGTGAAACCATAGGATAGTACCATTCTAGATTCTTGCTTTCTCACTAAAAGATCCCAGGAGCTTTTAGAATATGCTATTGGAACATGTCCAAAGGAGGACTACAAGCACAATAGGCTCATTGCACCTCCACTGTTAAGTAAGAACAAGCATGTTACCTTTGATGTGTCATTAAAGACATCTGAACTAAGCACATCAACACCAGATAAACATATAACAGTTAAACAAACTAATGTTCCTATCATTGCTTCTACAGGAGTAAACAGTGACACTAAAGCTAGTGGGTCAAAGCCTAGTCGCAATACAAAGAACAATAGGACTTCGCCGGCTAAGAGTGCTCATGGAATGAAAGTAGAAGACCACCATAGGAACAATAACAATAGTTTATGTAAAATGAATCGTGTTGATTCTAGTATTAGCGTTAAGCGTGCTGTAATTAATTCGAATTCTGATGCTACTTGTAAGACATGTAATTACTGCTTAATTTCCAGTAATCATGATGCTTGTGTTCTATCATATGTGAGATCTACTAAACGGTCACGTTCTAAGCGGGTTAGGACATCTAAAATGAAAAAACGTGTTTGGAAAGAAACCGGAAAGACATTCACTAATGTAGGATATCAATGGAGACCTACTTGACGAAAATTCACCTTAGGAAACAAGTGCCCCTTAACTAAAATGATCCATCCTAGGCATAAGGTTGATAAGGAATGGAAGCCGACTGGTAGAATCCTTCCCATAGAAACTACTTGTCATGATACAAGGGCTACTGCATCCAATTGTGTAGTCTCCACTAAGTCAACCATGTCTGCAGTGAATTCTATTGATCCGGATGAATTGTTTGCTAACCAAATGGAACCCAATAGCATTTGGGTATCCACGTTTTTCAGTTATCCATTTTCGTCTATTTTCAAATGCAGGTCATAAAAATCGTCCTTTGGTATTTGGACTCAGGTTGCTCAAAACATATGACCGGGGATCGCTCACGGCTCAAAAATTTCGTGAATAAGTTTATTGGGACAGTTAGATTCGGGAACGATCATTTTGAGGCTATTATGGGTTATGGAGACTATATATTTGGTGACATCGTAATCTCTATAGTGTATTATGCAGAGGGACTCGGGCACAATCTATTTTATGTTGGTCAATTTTGTGATTCCGATCTCGAAGTTGCATTCAGAAAGCACACGTACTTCATTTGAGAGTTAGACGGTGTTGATCTACTTAAGGGCAGTCGTGGCACGAATCGATACACCATCTCTATCGAAGACATGATGAGATCCTCGCCCATTTGCTTGCTCTCTAAGGCATCTAAGAACAAATCATGGCTATGGCATCATCGGTTGAATCACTTGAACTTCGGAACGATTAATGAACTTACACGTAAAGATCTTGTTCGAGGCATGCCCAGGTTGAAATATGAAAAGGATCATCTTTGTTCAGCATGTCAATTAGGAAAAAGCAAGAAACACACTCACAAACCCAAAATTGTCAACACCATTACTGAAGTTCTTCATACCCTTCACATGGATCTGTGTGGTCCAATGAGAGTTCAAAGTATCAATGGAAAGAGATATATTCTGGTTGTAGTAGACGATTTCTCCAGGTTTACGTGGGTGAAAATTTTGAGATCAAAGGATGAAACTCCAGAGATTATCACTAAAATCATCAAGCAACTGCAAGTCAGACTCAACAAAACCGTCAGATTCATCCGGACGGACAATGGAACTGAATTTGTCAATCAACAACTTACTCAGTTTTATGAAAGTATTGGGATAAGTCACCAAAAGAGTGTTCCGCGCACGCCTCAGCAAAATGGAGTCGTTGAAAGACGGAATCGTACCCTTGTTGAAGCGGCTCGAACCATGCTGATATTTTCTAAAACTCCAATGTTCCTCTGGGCGGAAGCCATTGCAACTTCTTGCTACACTCAAAACTGATCATTGATACACCCTCTCCATAACAAAAATCCTTATGAGCTAGTACATCAAAGAAATCCAGACCTCTCCTTCCTACGCGTGTTTGGTGCACTATGTTACCCAACGAATGATAGTGAAGACTTGGGTAAGCTTAAGGCTAAGGCCGATATTGGATTCTTTGTTGGGTATGCACCAGATCGCAAGGGATACCGAATTTACAACAAACGAACTCGACAAATCATGGAAACCATTCACGTTACATTTGATGAGCTAACTGAGCAACAGGTTCTAGGACACACCAGTTCTGGACCCGTAGCTAACCTTTTGTCTCCTGGACCAATCATTTCAGGACTTGTACAACATCCCACTCCTACATCACCTTTTGTACCACCCACAAGTGAAGAATTGAAGAGATTGTTTGATCCGATNAGATATATTCTGGTTGTAGTAGACGATTTCTCCAGGTTTACGTGGGTGAAAATTTTGAGATCAAAGGATGAAACTCCAGAGATTATCACTAAAATCATCAAGCAACTGCAAGTCAGACTCAACAAAACCGTCAGATTCATCCGGACGGACAATGGAACTGAATTTGTCAATCAACAACTTACTCAGTTTTATGAAAGTATTGGGATAAGTCACCAAAAGAGTGTTCCGCGCACGCCTCAGCAAAATGGAGTCGTTGAAAGACGGAATCGTACCCTTGTTGAAGCGGCTCGAACCATGCTGATATTTTCTAAAACTCCAATGTTCCTCTGGGCGGAAGCCATTGCAACTTCTTGCTACACTCAAAACTGATCATTGATACACCCTCTCCATAACAAAAATCCTTATGAGCTAGTACATCAAAGAAATCCAGACCTCTCCTTCCTACGCGTGTTTGGTGCACTATGTTACCCAACGAATGATAGTGAAGACTTGGGTAAGCTTAAGGCTAAGGCCGATATTGGATTCTTTGTTGGGTATGCACCAGATCGCAAGGGATACCGAATTTACAACAAACGAACTCGACAAATCATGGAAACCATTCACGTTACTTTTGATGAGCTAACTGAGCAACAGGTTCTAGGACACACCAGTTCTGGACCCGTAGCTAACCTTTTGTCTCCTGGACCAATCATTTCAGGACTTGTACAACATCCCACTCCTACATCACCTTTTGTACCACCCACAAGTGAAGAATTGAAGAGATTGTTTGATCCGATGTTTGATGAATATTTTGAGCCTCCAATTGTCAATCTAAGTAATGAAAACCCACTTTTGCCTCAAGTTGTCAAAGCTCCAGTTCCACATGACTCAAATGGCCCATCTGTGTCTGTATCACTCAGTCAAGATGCACCACCAGTCAGCACATCGCAAACCTCATCTAATCTTCAATCATCCTCCGTACATCAAGGAGTTGCAGTCGATAATTCCACTGAAGATAATCCGTTTTCTTTTACTAATGATGAACCATTTGTGAATATATTTGCCCCCGATCCCACAAATGATACAGCTTCATTAGGGGAACAACAAATAGCATCATCAATATCCTACCCCCAACATCACGAGCATCTCAGGAAATGGACTAATGATCACCCGATTGACATCATCATTGGAAACCCTTCTAGACCGGTATCCACACGTAAACAACTTGCCACCAATGCCTAATGGTGCTTCTTTAATTCTGTTCTATCAAAAGTTGAACCTAAGGACTTCAAAGACGCATTGTCTAAAAACTCTTGGTTAAAGCAATGCAAGAAGAAATTCATGAGTTTGACCGACTTGATGTGTGGGAATTAGTACCTCCTCCTGACTGTGCTATTGTAACATCCGGTAATTTTTCTTAACTTATTTTACGAGCCAAAACCATTACTTTTGATTTTCCTTAGCTTTTGAGCTCCTTCGAAATTGTTTGGGTTTGAGAAACCGTGAACTACCTTATTTAATGCGAGTTTTATTCCTTTATCGAGTCGGCACAACCTAGAAAACTCGAATTATATTGCATTTGCCAAATTATTTGATTTATTTTGAGTTTTAGAAAAACTCTGAAGTTGATGCTTGTTTTTATTGGAAAAATTATTTCGTGAACAATGGCGCAAGTTTCGTGATTTTTCGAGTCCGTTTGCTATGTCGTTTGAGCCCCGAAGCGTTTTAGTTAGAAGTTTAGCTACATTGACAGTTTTGGTCCCCGAGATATTTACCTTTCCAACCCAACACTTTCATTAATTTCATCCCTACCCTAAACCTTTTTATATATAAACCTCTATATTAATTATTTATTCATTTTTCACATATTAAACTTCACGGTGTCAAAACTTTTATTCTATTTTTGCATAATTTTTATTTTTTTTTCATTTTTTCTTTGAAATTTTTCAAAATTTTTCAATTTTTTTGGATTTTTGAGGAAAAACGGGGTTGCGTAAGTAAACAGCAATGGTGAAAGTGCTAGGTCAATCAAATCGAAGATTCACCCCCCAGACTAAAGATAAACATTGTCCTCAATGTTTAAAAAGGTAAGGGTAATCCTAACAATAAATCTAAGGCCGTTTATTAAGTGTGCCAAAGATACCATTAGTCGATAAGATTTTAGATATTTGATTTCCAAGCTAGCGGCAAGACATGGGACTCGAGTGGAGATGAGATGAACCACGAGCACGAGAGTCGTCATGAATTGGGGAAATCTGCACAAACACAAACAACCAAGCAAACACAAGATTGAAAAAGGTCGACCTCCTCGCGTTACTTATTAGTAAATAAAATAAAATGGATAAGCATGGGGTGCCTCCCACGAAGCGCTTGTTTATTATCGAGTCATATAGCTTAGACTCGCCTCGAATTTACTTGTCCTTGGGGAAGCAAATGAAACACACAGCTTGAAAAACGACGATGCCGGGATCAAAAACGGTATCTTCACTCCCGGGGGAATGAAGGATTGGAAAAGTAGCAGTAAATGAGAAGAATGGAAGAAAGATTTTTATCACCATTAAAATCAATTCTTCATTTTCAAAATCAAATTTTTCAAGTTTCATGTTTTGAATAGTATCGTTAAAGCTCATTTTTGTGTTTTCAAAAATCTTGGGAGGGAGGTATAGGGTAATTTCGTCAATAAGTACGTCTCCCCCCAGACTAACGTCTTTCTCAAGATCGAAATAGAAACGTTCATACTCCGGAGGAGATATGACATGAGAAAGTTCACCGGAAAACTTCTCGGGATCAAGATCAAATTGAAACGATTCATATTCGGGAGGAGAGGAAAAAGCAAGAGAAGTGATACTGCCACGACTCGTCTCCTCCGTATCAAAGGAAAAAGCATCATAGACCGGGAGAGAAAGATCGGGATGAGAAGTGGGATTGCCACTTAATGCTTCGATCTTAGCAATTAGAAGATATACTTTCGAAAGTTTTTCACGAAGAGCTTCATCTTTAACCTCGTTATCATCTTCCTCTTCTAAGTTGACGAGCTCAGAAGATAAGTCGTCGATATAATCGATGTCTCCACAAGATAAAGAATCGTCATCATTGTCGGAATCGGAGAACATCTTAAAACGATCATTAGATTTTTCAGTAGGGGATAATTCACACTTCTCTGCCGTATCAAAAATAAATTTTTCAAAATCGGGTAAAGAATCCTTGAGCTCGGGATCCAAAGGATCTGACGGCTTAGAAATATCGACGTCTTCCAAAACGAAGTTACTTTCCTCAACCGGCGTGAGAGAAGGATGGGAAGAGTCGGCAGTATCAAGAACAAATTCACAATCACCGTTAGAAATTTCCACGGACTCTCTTGGGATTGGGATAAGGTTCTCAGCACTTGGCTTATTGAATTCACCCGATTTCGTTGCCGGAATAGTACTAAGATGCTCGTCCCCCATTATGAGAGGGTCCTCTGGGTTATTATTTGGTAAGACGGGTGCGATAGCAGCTGATGAATTTTTATAATCCTTCATTTGAATAGAATTCTCATTGTCATCGTGAACGAGAGTTTTGCAAAATTGAACGCTCACTTTAGCTGCTTGTTCTTCGGCTAGTAACTCTCCAAATGATTTTTCATAGCGACATTGAGAACTTACAACCGGTTTGCTTTGTGCCGTGCGAACTCTTGATTTGTTTTCGACAATCTTCAAGGCGTCATTCGGAGTTCGACAATAGATATTTCCACCGGCGGCTGTATTGAGTGAATCTTGATCATTTTGCATTAGAGCATTATAGAATATATCGAGTTGAAGCAATTCTGAAAAACCATGATGTGGGCATTTTCTCATAAGATCTTTGAATCTTTCCCAGGCCTCAGCGAAAGTCTCATCAAAACGTTGTTGAAAGTTAATGATTTCTTTCCGGATCTCAATCGTTTTGGAATGAGGATAAAATCGATTCATGAATTTTGACGCTAGATCATCCCAAGTGGTGATAGAATTAGTAGGTTCACGATCAAGCCATCTCGAAGCTGCTCCTTTAAGCGTTAACGGGAACAAGATTAGCTTCACCACATCATCAGGCACTTGATTTATTTTGAACGTTCCGATTATTAGGTAAAATCTGCTGATGTGGGAGTAAGGATCATCGTTTTCGGAACCAAAGAAAGGATCAATGAAATCAAGTAACTCGACGCTAATTCGATATTCATCTGCAAGAATCGGTGGAATAACGATGGCCTTCTCAAGACGTACAGGAATTTGGAGCAATTCCTCCATAGAACGTGTGTCCGCCATAAGAATTAAACGTTCAGAGGGTTGAAGGAGAGAATTAAACAATTGAGAGGATAACGGAGATTATTTTTGGATTTTTATGTTGGAAAAAATGAAAAGTGAAACAAAAGTGAAAACCAATTTTGAAAAAGAAAATCTTTTTGGATTTTTGATTTTAGGAAAAAGGGAAACCAAAAGAAAAACAAATTTGAAGAGAAAATATTTTTGGGTTTTTATGTTTTATAAAAGAAAAAGGAAAATATTTTTTTGGGTTTTATATATTGAAAATATTTACAAAAGCGTTAACTTCTTGAAAGAAGGATCTTCAAAACACATTACTCAAACGATTGAACGACTTAATCTTATCAACCGCTCCCCAGCAGCGGCGCCAAAAATTTGATGAGGCCGTTCTAGCAAGGTGCAAAGCACGAACCTCGAGTCGTAGTCCCAACGAGGGTTGAATGGATCTTGTCAATCAAGATCGTGAGTTATGTGAGATGAATTGGTTTGAAAGATATGATTTGGCTTTTAGTTACGCTACTAAAAATATTTAAGAATTAAAAACACTAAATGAGAACAAGAAAACGTTTAAGACAAATAAAGTTGAAAAGAAAAGAAAACATAAGATTAGACACGACTAAGAAAATGAAATTGTAGAACGACTAAATAAAGGGATGAAAATAAGAAAGACAATAAATTTTGGTGTTTTATGTTTTAAAAGACGAAAGGTAAAAATTAAAAGAAGAATTAAACGTTAACTAGTTATGAAGATTTAAAAGATAAGTGACGATAACTAAGTAAAGAAAATGTTTTTGGTTTATTTAAAATTTAAAAGACGAAAAGTAATTTTAACCAAACCTTACAAGAAAAATTAAAGACGGAATGACTTTAAGTGAAAATAAGATTTAAATCTAAAAATGACAAGACAACGGACTTAAGAAAAGTAACTAAAATGATTTTAGAAAATTTCGGCAGAGTTTCCCCTTAGCATAAAGCGTAAGAAACCTCACTCGATGAGACGATGAGGTGAAACTCGTGCCTAACTCGGCATATAAAAGAAAAGAATAACTCGACACAAGAAATACTTGACGTAAGAAAAGAATTTAACTTGTTAAATGTAAAATACTCAACATAAGAAAAGATATTACACTAGACAAATTTAAAAGAAACAATACTCGCTGCTCAACTTAAAAACCAATCCCATACTCGCAAACTTAATGAACCCCATACTCGCAAATCAACTTGTCCCATACTAGCTTATTTAAAAGATTAAAAGCAACTCTATTTTGTTTGAAAAACATTCACGCTGGAATATAAAAAAGAAAACAAACTAGTGCTATGATACATTACTTGCTAACTACAAAGAACATCTTTGACTTTCATACTCTCCAATTGTAAATATGTGATAGTCGCAAAATACTGGACCATGTTTTCCATACTCGCAAAAGTAGTTAAATCATACTCGCAATTCAGAATTTGAAACTCGCAAGTCAATCCCATACTCGCAATAATAGAAATGAAACCAAGGCTCATACTCGCAATTTTGGACAACCATACTCGCAAAATCTAAGACCTTACTCGCAAAATAAGTGACCAAACTCGCAAAAATTAATTTCTTACTCGCAAAAAAACTGGTTTCATACTCGCAAAACTTAGCTCTATACTCGCCAAAATAAGCTGCTAACTCGCAAAAAACAATGAACATACTCGCAAAACTCAAAATAAAGTCGATACTCGCAAAACCCTAAAAGACCTACTCGCAAAAACTAAAGAATACGCTACTGGGAAGTTTTTAGACGCAAGAAAATTAGATCTAAGCTAATAAAAATTTATAAGAACTTGCTAAAAGATTAATATAAGCTAGGATTTAACGACACGCACCCAAAAATAAGCTACTAACCCATATTTTTTGGTTTTTTCGAATCAAAACATGCAAAGTTGATGAATAATACACAAGCTTTTATAAACAAATGACTTGATATCAAACACTACGAAAAAGAACTTATGAATTTAAGAAGAAGAAAGCATGTAAAAGCTAAAAGAAAATATTAAGAAGCGTGAATAAAAGCTAGAATATAAAGCACGGAAAATAAGCTTGTATTAAGAAGATAAAAACTTACAAATAAAAGCTAGCTCCTACTCCTAATGAGGCCCAACCCTCTAAATCTAACCAACCCTCTAAATGAGATCTATTCTTCTATTTATAGGCCAAGGCTTCTCAATGTTTGACAATGTTGCGTAAGTAGCCCTTAGACCTTTACAACTCATGAAAATAACACTAAAACTTTATTACAAACGTTACTAATACACTAAATACTAAACGTAAAAGTCTTGTAACTTGGAGGATTTGAGTTGACGTTTCTTCCAAAGGTCTTCAAAAGATTAAAAGCGACAACTTGCTCAAACATGGAGGACTTTTCTTGTAAATCTCCTTAAACTTCAATTAAGCGTCTCTTTATTTTCTTGAGCCTTTAAGGAATAACTTCGTCGTCTCGGGCTTTTCTTAAGTAAATTGCATCTTTGGCTTAGCTTTAAGACTCTTGTCCAAATCTCGTGCTCGTTGGAGGCTTTTTGGTTGATTTTGATGCATTTATGCAATATCCTTCCCTGCACAGTCACAAACACAAAAACACGATATCTTTGGCGTTTAACGTTAGTTTTTGGTCTTTTAGAGTCTGAAAATGGTGAATAAAAGGTATGTGAATAAGCACATACCATAAACTAACTCATATTACAAGCAATTTAGAAATTTAGCACTGGACACTTAGATTTGAGTGATGAAAGTATGAGAATTTGACCCTTTTACGGACTAATTTCAATGAAATAACATTTCAATTTGTAAAAACCAGCAAGCTGATCGAAGTTGATCTGTCTTCTTCAATAATTGGGAGGGTTTTTCGTTTTTGAGATGATTATCATCTTGATTATTAATCAGTGTGATTGGTGATGATTATCGTGGTAATGGTGGTTAACCAGGTGAATGGTGGTGATCGGTGGGGATGGTGGTGATGGTGGTGATCGGTGGGGATGGTGGTGATCGTGGTAATTGTGGTGATGGTGGTGATCGGTGTGGATGGTGGTGATCGTGGTGATTGTGTTGATGGTGGTGATCATTGGTGATTTTATATATATGTATATAATTACGATGTATATACATAACGATCAACCAAAGTTTAAAACATCGATCCCGTTTACCAAACACCAACCTCGTTTATCCACAACGCTCTCATTTTCACCTATCGATTCATCGACGAATGATCACATACCCACAAGTTATATTTATATATAACTTTGATTTTGAATGTCAAACATTAAAACAAACAAGAGTTTCACTATGACAAACTAATAACCAATATTCGCGATTAAACCAGACTTAGACTATCAAACCACTGAGACTTGCCATATATTATCTAGGTTGTGTGTTGAGGCCGTTTCCACCTATCGTTTGAGTTACGATACCCACTATCACTACTGAGCAACCAAGGTGAGTCATAGCCCCTCTCTTACTCTTTTACTTGTTTTATAAACGTTTTGGGGGAGTATGCTCAACTACATATTTTATACTTTTACAAATACTCGTTAAACTATTTACGTATTACTGTGAGTTCCATAGCCCCTACCCTTTTACCTGGTTTAAATTGCTTACAGGGGAAAGCACATACCTGCTTATATTACATAAAAACTTTACTAGTTTACCTCAAACCTTATACTCAGTTGATAAACCACTCTACTTGATTTTAAAACATGACACTTGCTTTTACTTTCAAAGGCACTATAAACTTTTGCGAATTACTAAGAACTTATAAATCCACTTTTATACGCTTTTAAAGCTCATGGAGAGCTACCTACTATAAACATGATCACAAGCGATTTTCAACTATATGATTTTACCCGATTCACTATTGCCTAAGTTTACCACTTATTGCCATGTTCGAAGTCCCTCACATCATGCACCTTAATCACTTGCGAGTGAACGTAAATAATTGTGAATAGATCTATTTGGGACTGACAATCCCCGTTTGTGTCTGCTAGGATGAGCCACACAAACGCACTTTATTTAAACATATTCATAGGTTATTGGCAAATACCTACCCGAGGGCCACCATTTTACATCATGTTTTGATGCCTGTCAATCGTTGAGTGTCATGAGGCTTAGAGCAAGCGATACTATAGTCATGATACAGTATTGCAAATTTTCTCGTTAATATTTGTATTCGTTACAAATATTACCTAAACTTATAACTTGTGATCACTAGAAAATCACCACTTGGCAACTAAAACTATTTTGTGTTGACCCGGTTAGGGCAACCAAATCAACTATGGGTATATAATAACAAAATCCACTATTTATCAAAATTATTTCAATTATTACCTAACCTTTGATTTTGATAATCAATTGATTAAACTATAAACACTATGGAGTTACTCACTCTTGATTTTGGAAAGTCAACTGTTTATGGACTCACTAAACTCTTTTGATTTTGGAAAACAACTATTTTTATAAACTCTATGAACTCACCACCCTTTATGTTGACGCTTTTAGCATGTATTTTATCTCAGGTCCATAACGAGCGAGGATGGTACGGAGAAGCACGGTTACATGTAAAAGCTATAAATTTTACTATCATTCGAAAACCCATTTTCTTAAACTTTGAAACCAAAGCGACCTCATTTTGAAACCTTAACTATTGGGACCTCATTTTATAAAACTCTGGTATTTATAAAATTCAAATGATAAATCTTTTAAAACGACTAAAATGAAAAACTGTTTTCTACTATTAAACAGTTGTGCCATGAAGTAATACCCAATCTAAATTCCGCTGCATATTTTGAAATTGGGGGGGGGGTGCTACATTATAGGACACCTATGTCCCAACAAACTTTTTTTATTTATTCAAATAAAACAACACATTAAACTAAAATTAAAATTATATTAATAAAAGAAAAGTACATAAAATAATAAAAAATAAATATATAAATAAAAGTACATAAACTAAATTAGTTTCGGTGATAATGTTTTGCCTGATTTATTTCTTCGCCTCATCGATAATAGCCTTGTCCACCGGATATATCCCGTCGGTTGATTGCAAGCGTCCTCAAGTCCTCGTTTCACATGTGAGATTCTCTCCATAATCTCGTTTCTCATTTGTTGCAGCTTCGCCCACGGTCTAAAGCGAATTGTTGCTTCATCATTTCGTGAAACATTTCTTGTGAACCATAAGTGATAGATGAGTTTGAAGATTGTTGACTTTAAGACTTTCGTTCTTTGTCGGGTGGACGCACCAAAGCATCATCTCCTAAAAGCTCGGGTTCTTCTATGGTTTGCCGTCCTTATATTCTTCTTGTTTGTGTCGAATCGGGATTTTGCCATTGGTGTGTCTTTCAAAAAAGCTCAAGCTTTTTGTAAGAAAATTTTATCCCCTCGTTGCCGCGATACAAAATTTCAACCCATATCATCAAATCTTCATCATTTTTGACGCTAAGCCTTGTGGTTTGTTTGACAAGCAAGTTAAACTTTCAGACTTCTCGGTTCAATGGAGTCTACTTTTCGGTCAACATGTTCTTGGAACGTTCTTTATAACCATTATTCTTGGTTTGCTTATTATATACCACAAGAACTTTGTACCAAAATGTATCATTGTTTTGGTCGGAGCTGACATTCGGATCCTCATATACATGTATGTAACGTTCCACCAAAATTAAGCTCACAATTTATAAACAAAAACTAGATTAAAATTAGACAAAAATACACCATTGGTCCCTAAACTTGTCCAAAAGCATCGCAGGGGCCCCAAACTTGGGAAAATAGTCGCCATGAGTCCGAAACTTGGGTTTTTGAAGCGGATTGTCCCTTTGACTGTAATCAGTTGGTCAACACCGTTATTTGATGTTTTGTTTTGTTTTTAGTTAAGGGCATAATGGTCATTTCATATATTTGGATTATTATACTTTTCTTCCTATCTGGCAGCATCCTTTGCTTCCTTACGCACGTACCTATATGACTAAGATATATTGAATGAGGATTAGAGAAAGCCAATCACATTTGGAATAATTTGCAACAAAGCTCTTTTAGCAAGGTAAAAATGTTGATATTTGTACCCATTACATATGCAGTATGTTTTGGATCCTTCTTTTATGCAGCGACGACGCTTTTATTGCTTATTATGTGTTATATCTCATTCTTCCATTTCTGTCAAAACATTGTTTAACATGTCATAGCTATCACAAAATTTTAGATTGTGACAATTTTGTGAAGGAATTCTTGTAACATAGTGAATGTGACCACAAACATGTATATGGATTCCTTACTTTCGTGCTTGATTTTTTTTCTCATTTTTTCTGTTACTTTTAATGAATATATGTATTACCAATGTACCTCATAATGGTTTATATATGTTGGCATGTCCAACAATTCAAGCGATAAATTTTTTTACTGTACTTACATTTTAGTATCAAGTAGGTGAAAAAACTTCCAATATAGTTTATGAACTCTGAAGTCATTAGGCAAACCGGTTACCATTGAAGTCATTTAACACACATTTCTAGTATGTTGTAGGTACTGGACTTACATTTAAGTAGTAAGGAGGTAACTAAACGTACTTCATATCGTATCTACCATTCTACCTTAATACTTGGTGAATCAAAATCATTGTTACTTAGGGACCCACTGACCCATAGTCCGAGACAACCGATTTTGTTAGTTCAGTGACCCGATTGACCAAAAAAATAGTGTGTGACTAGAAGTCACAAATTTAGAAAGGTAGTTACTATCAGGTGACTTTAAACCATTTATACACCTCATAGGATATGCGGTCTGTGTAGTAGTTATTGAATAACTAAAATCCAAATTTACAAAGAACGCATGCTATTTGATATTCTTATACATGGTAATGAACATGTATGTTTATTGCTTGTTCTAATAGGCTCTGGATCTGCTCCTTCACTTTGTGAGATGCTGATGCGTGGGTTTCGCAACCTTCGCAGTAGATTTTACCTCTCAAGGGATCTTGAGAAGCTTGCAATCCCCACCAGGCAGTGTACCTAACCGATGTAGTATAGTGAAGTGGCAAGTACTGGGGGATTGATCGTTCTCTCGGGGATTAGTGTCGTTAAGATTGAAAACTACTTCTAATTTAGGTCTACGGGTTGAGGGATGATTCTTTTTGTATTTTTTTTATTTTATGAAAGCAAGTAAAATATCTCGGTTTTGGAAGAGTGGGCGGAATTAGTTGCTAGTCAACTAACCCGAATAACTACAATTGCAAATAAAATAAAATAACAAGAAAATAAAAGGTTGTGAAACTATGGAGAAAAGTGTGTTTACTTAGATTTAACTACTCCCTAGCTATCTTTTACCGGTTAATTGGTTTGTTACAATTGTGTGGATGAAGGTTGTATTCCTTTAAACCATTTGTAGGGCCGTGTACGATCTTCCCTAACTCTATAAGCTCCTACTTCACTCTATGTCGAGCTGACAACTAGCTCCTGACATGAGATCACTAGAATTCACTTATGCATTAAATACAACCATATAATCGTAGTACACATCCGATTCATGTTTCTTAAGACGTTCAAGCAAGTTACCATATAGGAGGTTAGCCAGTTTTCTTAAGCCTAACATCGACATCACCCACCCACAACAATCAATAACAAACCAACAACAAGTAATCAATAGCTAGGTTTCATTAGATCCAAGCAAACACAAGAGAAACCTAGCCTAGCATGTTAAAGTAAAGACAAGCATAAGATATAATCAAGCAACACATAGACATATTGATTGATTTGAAAGGAGACTTATCTTTAATTAAGCATGAGTGAATCAAGGGTGGAAAACCCTTGAAAATACTATAAAACACGACCTAGGGTTTATCCCTAAAGTTCTCCCCAAAAGTTACACACTTTATGAATGAAAATTGGAAAAGTATATATATATTTTACACTTTGACGGTGTCAGGTTATAGATCCTGACGCCGTCAACTCACCGTGTCTAGGGTTTTCGGATCACCTAGATCTACTTCTGACGCCGTCACTCTATAAACCTTCTGGGCCGTCTCTCTTTAGCTTAACACCTGACGGCCTAGGATTTGTAACACCTGACGCCGTCAGGTGTAAATGTGATAATTCCTTCCTTGGTCGTCTAGTAGAGTCCGAATCCACCTCTTCATCTTAAGGTGATGGCGTCAGCATCCAAAGCCTGACGCCGTCAGGTAGAAATTCCAGCTTGATTTGAGACTTTGTCGTTTTCTTCACTTTTATGCTCCAAAAACGTCCAAAATGCAATGTTTTTGAGAATTTCTCCTGAAAGTACCTAAAATGACAAAAGGAACGATTTAAGGCAATATTTGATCATAAAATAACGATTTACGGGTTAAATGACCCCCTAAAAGCGTAACACTTTTCGCCTCATCAAATACCCTTACACTTGAGATTTTCTTGTCCTCAAGCAAATGCGCTTTTATTCAGATAAAAATATAAACTAGGGGTCATTTAACACTAATATAAAAGTAATTAAAACAAATAGCTATTCCACCCTAGTCATAACAAGCACGGAAATCATACACTAGCACCTCACAAATAGTGTTTGGATACTCTCATCTCTTGGGTGTTATAAACCTATATAACTAAATGGAAATAGAAAAATATCACTCACTACCTGTCATAGCAAATAGATTACCATAGGCTTGGGAAAGGATCGAAAACCTCCTCCACTAGGCGTAAGCACCTAAGATAAACTATCAAAGAGGGCTTTTCAAGGGTTGTAATATTAGGTGTAGGGATATGATAAACACGGTTTGTTGGAATAAAGGATACTTTTATTGGTGGCGAGTTAATTATCTTGAGCAAATACATGCACAATGTGGCGTTGCTAAGCCAAGAATCGACTCAACTTAAGCTAATAAGAAAAAAAAACATACATAAACATAAAATGAAACGGGATGGTAGTCCGTATGTTCTTTCTACTTTTATTTTTCCAATTTTTTTCGTTTTTTTTTTATTTTTTTTGCATACACTCTTGCCCTACCATCCAAAATAATACATCATAGGGGCCTCGGTTCTCCCCTTACACTTAAACTTTTACATACTTTACAATTAACTATTCTAATGACTCAAATTAAGATAATCGAGAAACTTGGAGTACTTTAGAATATTAATGCACATATGGGGGTAATAAGTGATGTCTTTCCCATTCTTCATTATACTAGTACTTTACCCATGAATCCTAATCGTCCCAAAACAATATGTACAAGGTATGACTCGACTCAGCAACCATGTAATCAATAAGACAATTAACTAAGGGTTAAAACAAATGTTGTCACACTAATGCCCTAAAGATGAGTGCATACAAGGTAGGCTAAGGCGATTTGGGTGTACATTTGGGGTGCATTGTAAACAAACAAAAAGATAGGCTCTGAGGGGTGTACTAGGGGTATCGTGTACTAAAAATGAGTACATCGCTAAGGTGTGGGAGAATTACTTGACCAATGTAGCTAATGTAATTATAATACAGGTGTAAAACAAGGGTTATCCTAATGCCTCTTATCATGTAGTCAATCCTAACTACAAGAATGTAGTCTCACTTGTGGACTTGGGATGGTCACTAACGCAAGTTCTAGAATCTAAATACTACCGGTACAGACACAAGCACCAACAATGAATGCTTTTCCTAACAATTCTAGGGGCGAACCTCACTTATTTGGTGGAAAATTTTTGAGTGGTACGGTTTTTTGTGCTAGTCATACAATTTTCTATCCATGAGATGCTTATTAAGACCAACGTTTCACTCCTATATGTTGTAAAAAATTTTAAATTTGGCACTAAAATTGCCCTAACAAATATTTCTCTCGGTTTTATTACACATCTATCATTAAACAAACAAAAATCAAGTGCAATGCATTCTCTAAGGTGTCTTCATTTACCCCCTTACACTTAAGCCGAACATCGTCCCCAATGTTCAATAAAAAGATGTAAAAGTAAAGAAAATGAAAGAATGAAACAAATACTCCCCTGATTCGTTTGGTGTGGATAGTGTGGTAACATGGTTAGATCTTCTTCCAAGATGATGTGATATCTTCAAGATTAAAGCAACGCCAAAAACTTGATGTCATGAACTTAATTCCGTGTTCATCTTTTGTCCAATATAACCTGTTAATCCTGAGAAAACAATCTAGGCAAACCTTGCTTAAAATTGGCGGTAAAATCTATACAAGGATATAATGCTTGTGGAATGAAAGTTTGCAGATTCCTGGAATTAGAGATGCAGTAAATTTCATAATTCCGGCAGAAAAACTAAATTTTTAAAACTTTTCAGGAAATAGTACCTGACGCCGTCAGTTGTAAAGCCTGACGCCGTCAGGTTGTAAAGCCTGACGCCGTCAGAACTAATCTGAAAGAACTTTTATGTTTAGTTTCAGGAAAATTTCTGGAAAAACAAATACCTTAATACCTAGAATCCTGTAAAATTTCATTATGACTCGATACAAGCATTTGACTCAAACAAATACTAATATGTATGTTCATTTTATATTGCTACGATTCATGTTCAATTCGTTCTTTTAAACAAATTTAGATTTCCCTTACACTTATCTTTTGCAAAATACCTTTATATGTAGTTAAGACGAAGTTAAAAACAAAATTAAGCATTTTCACAATGTATTTTGAAACATGAATTGTTAGCAATAAAAATAAAACATATATACGGAAACAAATAAAATCAAACAAATAAACAAAACAAGTAAAGCTTGGGTTGCCTCCCAAGAAGCGCTTTTCTTTATTAACGAGTCTTGTAGCTAGACTCAAAGTCACTCTCTATTATGTGACTCACTAACACATGTCTCAAATTCCGGATCCGATTGCAAATATCCTTTGTAAAGGCTCTTTACCTTTTTCTCAATTGCCTCTACAATCCTTTTGGCAATTTCCCTATCAACCTTATACTTAGGTCCGAGGGTCAAGCAATCTTTATAAAAAAAGGCTCCATTTTCCCCATACATAATCCATGCCTTTCCTCTTATCTTCTTCATTGATGTTCTCAATTGCACCAATGTTATCTTTATCTAGTTGGGGCACAAAACGAAACTCCTTCATCCTATTAGGCATTTTATATGTGATCCTATCGGTTCCATTAGAAAATTGAATTGTCCCTTCAAATTGATCATAACTTAACTTGGACTCTTCCATAAACGGCTTACCTAATACGACATGGGATAAGCTACAATCTATAACACTCGCCAAGTCTTCAAGAATCATGAAGTCAGTGACATACATAAAGTTCCCAACCAAAACATGTAAGTCTCTAACCCTGCCGACAAAATTACAAATTCCACCCGGGTAGTTGGGGTCTTTCCTAGGTTTAAGCCTCGTATTCACTATATCATTATAGACACTTGAAGACATAACGTTGATTGGGGATTCAAAATTAATGTAAGCGTGATCAACGTATCTATATCCTATCATGCATGGTATCTTAACGTTCCAAGGGTTACCCCTTTTTATCTTCGGATCAATCCTAATGAAGGGAGGTCGAGGGTTATCAATTATGTTATTGTAATAAGCGATTTCTTCCTTAGTGGGGTAAAGGTTAAAGTATTCATCACCTATTCTCTCGTCTTCCCTTCCCTCTAAACTTCTAGAATTCGTAAGATCATCATATTCTAAGTCATTGCTTGCGTATATTGCGCCTGCTAGGTCATTAAGTGCATGATCTAATTGAGCATCAATTAAACTATTAAGCTCTCTAAGCTCCATAATTTCACTTTCGATTTGATTACGCAATGATGCTACTTCGTCAGGTGTGAGGGGTGGATTCGCGTCCTCCATAATGGCAAATGGAATAATTGATGGACAAGTTACTACAAACAAAAACACAAAGAAAAAGATAGACTACAATGAAACCTAAAAAATAAGATAAAAATCCCATTAGATAGGAATCTGATGAGTAGACCTAATAAAAATAAAATTTCAACCTAAGCAATAACTATTCCCCGGCAGCGGCGCCAAAAACTTGATGCGTGGGTTTCGCAACCTTCGCAGTAGGTTTTACCTCTCAAGGGATCTTGAGAAGCTTGCAATCCCCACCAGGCATTGTACGTGACCGATGTAGTATAGTGAAGTGGCAAGTACTGGGGGATTGATCGTTCTCTTGGGGAACAGTGTCGTTAGGATTGAAAACTACTTCTAATTTAGGTCTAAGGGTTGAGGGATGATTCTTTTTGTATTTTTTTATTTTATGAAAGCAAGTAAAATATCTCGGTTTTGGAAGAGTGGGCGGAATTAGTTGCTAGTCAACTAACCCAAATAACTACAATTGCAAATAAAATAAAATAACAAGAAAATAAAAGGTTGTGAAACTTATATGGAGAAAAGTGTGTTTACTTAGATTTCACTACTCCCTAACTATCTTTTACCGGTTAATTGGTTTATTACAATTGTGTGGATGACGGGTTGTATTCCTTTAAACCATTCGTAGGGCCGTGTACGATCTTCCCTAACTCTATAAGCTCCTACTTCACTCTATGTCGAGCCGACAACTAGATCCTAATATGAGATCACTAGAATTCACTTATGCATTAAATACAACCATATAATCGTAGTACACATCTGATTCATGTTTCTTAAGACGTTCAAGCAAGTTACCATATAGGAGGTTAGCCAGTTTTCTTAAGCCTAACATCGACATCACCCACCCACAACAATCAATAACAAACCAACAACAAGTAATCAATAGCTAGGTTTCATTAGATCCAAGCAAACACAAGAGAAACCTAGCCTAGCATGTTAAAGTAAAGACAAGCATAAGATATAATCAAGCAACACATAGACATATTGATTGATTTGAAAGGAGACTTATTTTTAATTAAGCATGAGTGAATCAAGGGTGGAAAACCCATGAAAATACCGTAAAACACGACCTTAAGTTCTCCCCAAAAGTTACACACTTTATGAATGAAAATTGGAAAAGTATATATAGATTTTACACTTTGACGGCGTCGGATTATAGGTCCTGACGCCGTCAACTCGCCGTTTCTAGGGTTTTTGGATCACCTAGATCTACTTCTTACGCCGTCACTCTATAAACCTTCTGGGCCGTCTCTCTTTTGCTTAACACCTAACGGCCTATGATTTGTAACACCTGACGCCGTCAGGTGTAAATGTGATAATTCCTTCCTTGGTCGTCTAGTAGAGTATGAATCCACCTCTTCATCTTAAGGTGACGGCGTCAGCATCCAAAGCCTAACGCCGTCAGGTAGAAATTCCAGCTTGATTTGAGACTTTATCGTTTTCTTCACTTTTATGCTCCAAAAACGTCCAAAATGCAATGTTTTTGGGAATTCCTCCAGAGAGTAGCTAAATGACAAAAGGAACGATTTAAGGCAATATTTGATCATAAAATAACGATTTAGGGGTTAAATGACCCCCTAAAAGCGTAACACTTTTCGCCTCATCAGATGCTTTCTATAAACTTCAAGTGTAACGATTTAGGTGAGTTTTCATAGCTACCCTCTTTTACCCGTTTAATAAATGTTTTAGGGGAGATACATGCTCAATTACATGTTTTAAACGTCATGCTCGTTTTTCATTTAAACTCACTATTCGTTTTACAACTAAACACCATGCTTGTTTGACTTGTAGTGTGATTTGTCTTTTAGACATTGTTAATTGTTTATATGACCTCATTGTCATAATTATTTATATGGCCACCTTGTCAAAATTGTTTATATATGTCAAACGTAATATTGTGGTTTCCCCACTTGGCAGTGATGTCAAACGTATTGTGGTTTCCCCACTTGACTGATATGTCAAACGTAATAATGTGGTTTCCCCACTTGGCTGTGATGTCAAACGTATTGTGGTTTCCCCACTTGACTGATATTTTATATGGCGTCATTGTTAGATTTGATTGTATGGCCTCATAGTCACAATTGTTTATATGGCCTCATTGTCAGAATTGTTTATATAGCGATATCGCTACACTTATCTTTGAATCTTGGTCCAAATATTACTTTTGTTTACATAAACCAGATCATATTTGGCAGTGGGTTGTAAACACACAGGTTGCAAGTCTTGTACGGGCGAGGCTTGGAACTGGGTGGATTTACAATGCCTTTGCTGGGAAATCTTCATTCAAAAGCTTTACATTACATTCTTTTTCACTAAACTCTATGAACTCACCAACCTCGTGTTGACGCTTTAGCATGTATTTTCAGGTATTAAGCAATGACACGCTACTGGAAGTTTTTGGCAGGGCATGGCATGGTCATAGAAGACCCTGATATTCATTGGGGGACCATTTTAACTATTTTAAGGGCTTAATTCCGCACTACTTTTAACAATGTAAATTCAACACTTTTGTTAAATGATTTAATTCTAAATGAATGAGATGAAAAACCGTTCTTTGCACTTGTGTTGTGATACCAATTGAGTTGCACCCCAGCGACATGTAAGCTTCCGCTGGACCCGATTTTGGGGGTGTGACAGATTGGTATCAGAGCCTTGGCTATAGAGAACTGGGTGTTTTTAATACCTAGACTATAGCTACTTTCACGAAAACTTAACCCTATGACCACCACGTGCCTGTCTGCCAAGCTGATGCCTCCTTTGTGGTTTGTTGCTAACATACGTTATGAGATTGTATCTCATTATCAGATATATTATACTCACTTATTCTAGTTTATAACTATAATTGTCTTCCATATAAGCATGCTCACGTATAGTATATGTCACCGCGTCACGTCTTTTCCTTACGTAATTTCATCATTCGACCTCGAGTTTGGTCACTTGCCTTAGTCTTTCAAAACGTCTTTTCATGGAACCTCGTTGGAATGTATACTGGTCATCTACATTCGACCCGGGATAGTGGGACATAGGCTGACCACCTATGTCCGACTCAGAGATGAATTTTGCAATACTGGGAATAGTTATAATAAAATTTTGTCCGGGTTGCATTTCTACTTGATTTTTTTTAAAGGGTTTCATTCATGTGTGCATACTCAAACGTTGCAAGAACATTCACGCCTTCATCACCTTGTGAACCGCCGCCTAGAAGCACGTCAACTAATCATAACTCAAGCTCAAGCTTTCATTATATGGCAAGCCACATTAGGGCACCCACATCTTTTCACCGAGCCCACTCCAGAGACCAACACCAGCTGAATTCAGGGACCGAATTCCTTTTTGGGTGGGCGAATGTCACAAATTACAATTTCAGGTCATTTTCCGAACATCGACAATTTACTATTCACAAGTTACTATTCATCATTTACTATTCACCGATCACTATTCATCAGTTCGCTATTCATCGTTTTCGGAGTCGGTTGGTGATTTTGAGAAGTGTTCAAAAATTTTACTATTCACGTGACACTATTCATTCCTGGAAGGAGAACACTATTCATGATCATCATGCATCATCATTAGGGACACGTCATATAGACTAGAGTAGTCTACATATCATCAGTAACATCATCTGTATATTAGGTCATGCACGGGTTTGTGTGATTTTCATTAACGTATGTTTAAATATTTAATAAACGTTACCACTCAGTTTTTACTACTAACATATACCCGACACTCCCGACTATGATCCTAACATATTTTCATACTCATTATAATAATATAAAATTTATATTATTAATTTACCTGGTGTTTTGAACCCGTTTACTATATTTTCCAGAATACGCTAAAAATTACGACAGATCACGATATTTCAACACGACAATTATTTTAACACCCGACTTTCATCAGGAATATAATTTCATAATTTTTACAACGTCGTCACCTTTCATTTGGTACCGTTAAACTTTATTTCTAGCAAACTCTGTACCCGGTATCACTTGAAACACTAAATATACAACAATTATCTTGCAAAGTCAATGCAATCTCTTACACAATCTATCACCCCCATGTTTTGCCGCCCCTCCCCCATTCTTTCTTACACACTTTGAAAATATTTTACTTGCTCCCTTTATTACATGTACTATTGTCTTTGAATATAATATCTACATTTATAATATATAGATAAACAAACATACTTCAAGTTATCATTTCATTATTTTAACCAAAAATTCTCTCTTGCTCTCTCCATGGTGCACAGCCAACAATCAAGAAGAAGAAGAAACCAAAGTTTTTCAAGAATCAAGTGTCTAAACAAGTATTATTATTAATCTAGTTAATGTTTTGAAATAAAAACCTCAAGATTATTAAGTTTTCTTGCTCAAAAATCATCAAAACATCAAGTAAGCTTCAAGTAAACTTTTCTAATCTTTAATACTTTCATTTAACCTGTTTTGATGTTCTAGTAGCAAATCATGCAAATGTTTATGTTAAACATACCACTTATTGTTTATTTTCCTTATAAACATAGATCTAAAGATTTTACTTGTAATCTCATGAGATCCACCATTTTTAGTGATGTTTAGGACCCCATGACACCCTGAGAAGGTGTATGGTAGATTAAGAGTTGCTTTGAAGTTGATTGGAGTGGATTTGGACAAGTATTAAACTAGAAAAACTCATTTTAGACACTATATAAATGTTGCTGTCCCTTTTTGCAAAACGTGGAAAAATCAGGGGTTTATGGGCAGTTTTGGACCAAAGATTAGAAAACGAAACTATGGCCGTTGGAATGAACAAAAACGAGCTTATAACGAAGGAGATATGATTTTTCAAAATTGGACAACGAAAACTATTTTCTGAAAATTTTACCCGCTGTCCCGCGACTTTCCACGGCTAAACCGAGGTGTTAAACTTAAACGAAACAACCCGACATATTAAAAAATCACTAGTTCACTGTAACACGAGACCGGAGATATAAAGAACATAAGAAACGGCCTTAAAACGACCATGATACAAGCATTTGAACTTAGACGATTTTTAACATTTTTCCTTCAGCACTAAACCTAGAAATTTTTCTAAGTGTTGACAACAGTTTTTCCCGGTGACCGTGTTCGACGCCACTTTCCTCATTGATAGACCCGTTTTTGGAAAATTTATATCTCTGACTAAAAGTTAGTTCACCCAGCCTAGTTTCCAAAATGTCCAACTATTCATCAAACGGATTAATAACGAATAACATATGGCCTTCCAAACTTTCCCGAAAACTGCCCAGAAACTGCCAAAAGCGCCCAAACACCATACTTCACGGCCATTTTTCTTTATGATCGAGACCCGTATGGACAAACTTCAATGTTATAACTTTTTAGATAATGTTACAAAATTTCTAAAAGTGCTGAGCTTCCTTCCTAACTCTTAATATTCACTATTTCGCGACTAGTTTTATGAGGCAATTTGGTCATATTTTCAAAGTTATGAAAAATGTTATTTTATGACGAAAACATGATATTTATCGATAAAACACCAAACGAGGATCGTGGAGTACCGTTTCAACATATTTACATGAAAAGTGTTTATTAACTTAACGAGACGTCAAAAATGTATTTTTTTCGACGATAAACGTTATTTTCAAATTTCAAGAGTGGTATCGATAACATACGTATTTGCATGTGTAGCATCATCTCATTACTTATATTAGAGCCTATCATTCATATTAGGTTGCGGTTAGAGATCGTACCTCATTTCGTGTATCCATTTTTGTCTTCGTAGCTATCGCACCAGGTGAGTTTTCATAGCACCCCTCTTTTACCCGTTTTATAAATGTTTTAGGGGAGATACATGCTCAATTACATGTTTTAAACGTCATGCTCGTTTTACATTTAAACTCACTGTTCGTTTTACAACTAAACACCATGCTTGTTCTACTTGTAGTGTGATTTGTCTTTTAGACATTGTTAATTGTTTATATGACCTCATTGTCATAATTGTTTATATGGCCACCTTGTCAAAATTGTTTATATATGTCAAACGTAATATTGTGGTTTCCCCACTTGGCGGTGATGTCAAACGTATTGTGGTTTCCCCACTTGACTGATATGTCAAACGTAATAGTGTGGTTTCCCCACTTGGTTGTGATGTCAAACGTATTGTGGTTTCCCCACTTGGCTGTGATGTCTAACGTATTGTGGTTTCCCCACTTGACTATTTTATATGGCGTCATTGTTAGATTTGATTATATGGCCTCATAGTCACAATTGTTTATATGGCCTCATTGTCAGAATTGTTTATATAGCGATATTGCTACGCTTATCTTTGAATCTTGGTCCAAATATTACTTTTGTTTACATAAACCAGATCATATTTGGCAGTGGGTTGTAAACACACAGGTTGCAAGTCTTGTACGGGCGAGGCTTGGAACTGGGTGGATTTACAATGCCTTTGCTGGGAAATCTTCATTCAAAAGCTTTACATTACATTCTTTTTCACTAAACTCTATGAACTCACCAACCTCGTGTTGACGCTTTAGCATGTATTTTCAGGTATTAAGCAATGACATGCTACTGGAAGTTTTTGGCAGGGCATGGCATGGTCATAGAAGACCCTGATATTCATTGGGGGACCGTTTTAACTATTTTAAGGGCTTAATTCCGCACTACTTTTAACAATGTAAATTCAACACTTTTGTTAAACGATTTTATTCTAAATGAATGAGATGAAAAACCGTTCTTTGCACTTGTGTTGTGATACCAATTGAGTTGCACCCCAGCGACATGTAAGCTTCCGCTGGACCCGACTTTGGGGGTGTGACAGATTGGTATCAGAGCCTTGGCTATAGAGAACTGTGTGTTTTTAAAACCTAGACTATAGCTACTTTCACGAAAACTTGACCCTATGACCACCACGTGCCTGCCTGCCAAGCTGATGCCTCCTTTGTGGTTTGTTGCTGACATACGTGATGAGATTGTATCTCATTATCAGATATATTTTACTTACTTATTCTACTTTATTACTATAATTGTCTTCCATATAAGCATGCTCACGTATAGTATATGTCACCGCGTCACGCCTTTTCCTTATGTAATTTCATTATTCGACCTCGAGTTTGGTCACTTGCCTTAGTCTTTCAAAACGTCTTTTCATATATGAAGGACATAGTATTAGTATAACTGAATTGAGTATTTCAAAATTCATGGAACCTTGGTGGAATGTAGACTGGCCATCTACATTCGACCCGGGACAGTGGGACATAGGCTGACCACCTATGTCCGACTCAGAAAGGAATTTTGCAATACTGGGAATAGTTATAATAAAATTTTGTCCGGGTTGCATTTCTACTTGATTTTTTTAAAGGGTTTCATTCATGTGTGCGTACTCAAACGTTGCAAGAACATTCACGCCTTCATCACCTCGTGAACCGCCGCCTAGAAGCACGTCAACTAATTATAACTCAACCTCAAGCTTTCATTCTATGGCAAGCCAAATTAGGGCACCCACATCTTTTCACCGAGCCCACTCCATAGACCAACACCAGCTGAATTCAGGGACTGAATTCCTTTTTGGGTGGGCGAATGTCACAAATTACAATTTCAGGTCAATTTCCAAACATCGACAATTTACTATTCACTAGTTACTATTCATCATTTACTATTCATCGATCACTATTCATCATTTCACTATTCATCATTTTCGAAGTCAGTTGGTGATTTTGAGAAGTGTTCAAAAATTTTACTATTCACGTGACACTATTCATTCCCGGAAGGAGAACACTATTCATGATAATCATGCATCATCAGTATGGACACGTCATATAGACTAGAGTAGTCTATATATAATCAGTAACATCATCTGTATATTAGGTCATGCACGGGTTTGTGTGATTTTTATTATCGTATGTTTAAATATTTAATAAACGTTACCACTCAGTTTTTACTACTAACATATACCCGACACTCCCGACTATGATCCTAACATATTTTCATACTCATTATAATAATATAAAAATTATATTATTAATTTACCCGGTGTTTTGAACCCGTTTACTATATTTTCCAGAATACGCTAAAAATTACGACAGATCACGATATTTCAACACGACAATTATTTTAACACCCGACTTTCATCAGGAATATAATTTCATAATTTTTACAACGTCGTCACCTTTCATTTGGTACTGTTAAACTTTATTTCTAGCAAACTCTATACCCGGTATCACTTGAAACACTAAATATACAACAATTATCTTGCAAAGTCAATGAAATCTCTTACACAATCTATCACCCCCATGTTTTGCCGCCCCTCCCCCATTCTTTCTTAGACACTTTGAAAATATTTTACTTGCTCCCTTTATTACATGTACTATTGTCTTTGAATATAATATCTACATTTATAATATATAGATAAACAAACATACTTCAAGTTAACATTTCATTATTTTTCACCAAAAATTCTCTCTTGCTTTCTCCATGGTGCACGGCCAACAATCAAAAAGAAGAAGAAACCAAAGTTTTTCAAGAATCAAGTATCTAAACAAGTATTAATATTAATCTAGTTAAGGTTTTGAAATAAAAACCTCAAGATTATTAAGTTTTCTTGCTCAAAATTCATCAAAACATCAAGTAAGCTTCAAGTAAACTTATCTAATCTTTAATACTTTCATTTAACCTATTTTGATGTTCTAGTAGCAAATCATGCTAATGTTTATGTTAAACATACCACTTATTGTTTATTTTCCTTATTAACATAGATCTAAAGATTTTACTTGTAATCTCATGAGATCCACAATTTTTGGTGATGTTTAGGACCCCATGACACCCTGAGAAGGTGTATGGTAGATTAAGAGTTGCTTTGAAGTTGATTGGAGTGGATTTGGACAAGTATTAAACTAGAAAAATTCATTTTAGACACTATATAAATGTTGCTGTCCCTTTTTGCAAAACGTGGAAAACTAAGGGGTTTATGGGTAATTTTGGACCAAAGATTTAGAAAATACGTTCAAAAACGAAACTATGGCCGTTGGAATGAACAAAAACGAGCTTATAACGAAGCAGATATGATTTTCAAAGTTGGATGACGAAAACTATTTCCTGAAAATTTTACCCGCTGTCCCGCGACCAAGATACAAGCATTTGAACTTAGACGATTTTTAACATTTTTCCTTCAACACTAAACCTAGAAATTTTTGTAAGTGTTGACAGTTTTTCCCCGTGACAAATTTATATCTCTGACTAAAAGTTAGTTCACCCAGCCTAGTTTCCAAAATGTCCAACTGTTCATCAAACGGATAAATAACGAATAACATATGGCCTTCCAAACTTTCCCGAAAACTGCCCAGAAACTGCCAAAAGCGCCCAAACACCCTACTTCACGGCCATTTTTCTTTATGATCGAGACCCGTATGGACAAACTTCAGTGTTATGACTTTTTAGATAATGTTACAAACTTTCTAAAACTGCTAAGCTTCCTTCCTAACTCTTAATATTCACTATTTCGCGACTAGTTTTGTGAGGCGATTTGGTCATATTTTCAAAGTTATGAAAAATGTTATTTTATGACGAAAACATGATATTTATCGATAAAACACCAAACGAGGATCCTGGAGTACCGTTTCAACATATTTACATGAAAAGTGTTTATTAACTTAACGAGACGTCAAAAATGTATTTTTTTGACGATAAACGTTATTTTCAAATTTCAAGAGTGGTATCGATAACATACGTATTTGCATGTGTAGCCTCATTTCATTACTTACATTAGAGCCTATCATTCATATTAGGTTGCGGTTAGAGATCGTACCTCATTTCGTGTATCCATTTTTGTCTTCGTAGCTATCGCACCAGGTGAGTTTTCATAGCACCCGTCTTTTACCCGTTTTATAAATGTTTTAGGGGAGATACATGCTCAATTACATGTTTTAAACGTCATGCTCGTTTTACATTTAAACTCACTGTTCGTTTTACAACTAAACTCCATGCTTGTTTTACTTGTAGTGTGATTTGTCTTTTAGACATTGTTAATTGTTTATATGACCTCATTGTCATAATTGTTTATATGGCCACCTTGTCAAAATTGTTTATATATGTCAAACGTAATATTGTGGTTTCCCCACTTGGCGGTGATGACAAACGTATTGTGGTTTCCCCACTTGACTGATATGTCAAACGTAATAGTGTGGTTTCCCCACTTGGCTGTGATGTCAAACGTATTGTGGTTTCCCCACTTGGCTGTGATGTCAAACGTATTGTGGTTTCCCCACTTGACTTATATTTTATATGGCGTCTGATGAGCGTGGGATTGCGACCACGCAACAGGTTTTTCCTCTCAAGGGATCTTGAGAAGCTTGCAATCGCACCAGGCAGTGTACCTGGTCGGTGTAGTATAGTGTATTGGTAAGTACGGGGGATTGATCGTTCTCTCACAGGGAATAGTGTTCGTTAGGATAGAAAAACTACTCTAAAAGGTCTAAGGGTGAAGGAAGATTATTTTTGTATTTTTATATTTTATGGAAAGCAAGTAAAATCTCGGGTTTTGGAGGAGTGGGCGGAATTATTTGCTAGTCAACTAACCCAAAAACTACAATTGCAATAAAAATAAAATAACTAAACAATTGTGGTTGTGAAAACTTATATAGAGACAAATGTGTTACTTAGATTTCCTTACTCCCTAACTATCTTTTACCGGTTAATTGGTGTATGTATTACTTGCGTGGATGACGGGTGTATTCCTTAACAATTCATGGGGTGGCGTAAACAGTGGCTCATGCGTTAAATACTACCTTAATAACCTATTACTGATGAGACGAAAAATGTTACGTTTTTAGGGGTCAGTTTGAGTCCTAATTCGTATATTATTGGATCGGATTTCACCCAAAGTCGTTTCTTTTCTCATTTTAGGTACTTTTGAGGAGAAAATCACAAAAGAAGCATTTTCGGGCATTTTTGGAGTGAAAAAGTGCGGAAAACAACAAAATCTCAAAAGACCCTAAAGTGCACAGAAGGTGACGGCGTCACAAGCTTCAACGTGACGACGTCAGGAACAACTGAAGTGAAGAAATTGGAAGTTACTCATGACGGGCCAGAGAGTTTTTGGCCTAGTTTGGTGACGGCGTCAGGGAAGGCCGTCAGATCTGGAACAAGGCGGCGTGACGACGTCAAGAAGGCCATCACAAAACCTTAATCGTCGGCGTGACGGCGTTATACCTTGGGCTGACGCCGTCAGCCCGTATTATCTATATATATAGGACGAATTTTATTGTTTTATAAGAGGAACTTGGAGGAGAACTTAAGGGTTAAACCCTAGCTCGTGTATCACAGACCTTAGAGGGTACTTTCACCCCTCTAACTTGCATGTTTAATCTAAGATAAGTCTTCATTCAATCCATACAATATGTCTAGGTGTTGTATGATTTATGTTTGTGCTTTTCTTTCCTTTAACATGCTAGGCTAAATTAACTTGTGTTTGCTTAGATCTAATGAAACCTAACTATTGATTGTCATGTGATGTGTATGTTGTGGTTGTGATTGTGATTTGGATGAATGTTTCATCTACGTTAGACTTAAGAAAACTGGCTAACCTCCTATACGGTAACAAGCTTGAACGTCTTAGGAAACGTGAATCGTATGTGCGTTAATCGATTTTAAGGTAGTATTTCATGGCGTAGGTTGGCTATCGGTGAGCTTATGATAGGATACTTACGATCGTCAATAGAGTGAGGTAGGAGCTTATTAGCAGTTAGGAATTGAAACGCACTCCCGTACGACTGTTAGGAAAAACCCGTTCATCCACGCAAACTCAACATACCAGATTACATGTAAAAGATGTTAGGGAGTAATGAATAATCTAAGTAAACACTACTTTTCCACCCCTCATGTTTTCTCAAAAAACTTAATTTAATTGCATAAGCTAGATAACTTGGGTTGTGACTAGCCAACTATTCCGCCTCCACTCCTTCAAAACCGAGATTACTGCCTTCAAAAAAAATCATAAAAATACAAAAAAATATCCTCCACCTTTAGCACCTTAATTAGAGTAGTCTTTAACCTAACGAACGACTTTCCCTGTGAGGAACGATCAATCCCCCCGTACATGCCACTACATATACTAATCGGTCATGACACTGCCTGGGGGATTGTAAGCCCTCTTGAGATTCCACTTAAGACGTAAAACAAAGTGAGTAAGCAATCCCACGCGCATCAATACGCATTAGTTACGATGTTTCTTAAGACGTTCAAATCATTTTCACATTAGGAGTATTCCAGTTTCTTAATCCAACATTATTCAACATTCATCCCAACAAATAATAACCACCATTAACCAATAATTAATTATTTAGTGTTTCATTAGATGTAATAAACACAAGAAAAATCTATCCTATCATTTTAAATTTTTATCTTCTCGTTTTCTTGTTGGGCGTGGGCTTTGGTGATGGGGTGGGGTATTTGCGGGGGGGAGTGAAAGACAAGCATAATATAATTAACCAACACATAGACATATTGATTAATTTAAGTGAGACTTATCTTATTAACGATTTAAGGATTCAAAGGTGAATAAACCCTTGAAAATACATCAAATTCGTCTTTAGGGTTTTCCCAAACTGTACCAAAATTCCTACACTAGATGAATGAAAAATAGAAAAGTAGTATATAGATTTTAATTCTGACGGCGAGCTGGTTATGGGTTCTCGACGCCGGTCAGTCACCGTCATTATGGGTTCTCGGATGGCCTAGAATCTACTTCTGACGCCGTCACTTGTAAATTGCTCTGGCCGTCACTCTTTTACATTACACCTGACGGCCTATCTTTTCTAGACACCTGACGCCGTTCAGCGCTGTAAGATCATCTGTTTCTTCATTAGGGCGTTAGTGTTAATCTGATTTCATCCTTTGTCCATGTTGGGATGACGGTCACCTTGTGTACTCTGCGCCGTCAGGTGAGGTTTTCCAGCTTCTTTTTTGGACTTGTCGTTTTCTTCACTTTATGCCCAAAACGTACCAAATTAGCATGTTTCCTAGATTTCTTCTCAAAAGTACCTAAAAATGAAAACATGATATTGTTTCACATTTTACTCGAATTAGGGCTTAAATGACCCCTTAAAACGGGTACACTTTTCGTCTCATCAAATACCCTTACACTTGAGATTTGCTTGTCCTCAAGCAAATAAGCTTTTATTCTAATCAAAATATGAGTTAGGGGTTATTTAACACAAATATAAAAGTAATTACAACAAATAGTCATTCGACCCTAATCATAATAAGCACGGAAATCATACACTAGCACCTCACAAATAGTGTTTGGATACTCTCATCTCTCAAGTGTCATATAATCATATCTCATAAATGAAAACGGAAAATATCTCTCACTACCTGTCATAGCAAATAAATTACCATAGGCTTGGGAGAAGATCAATTACTCTTCCACTAGGCGTAAGCACCTAAGATAAACTATCAAAGAGGGCTTTCCAAAGGGTTATAATGTAAGGTGTAGGGATATGATAAACACGGTTTGGTTGGAATAAAGGGTATTTTAATGGTGGCGAGTCAATTATCATGATCAAATACATGCACTATACAATGTTGCTAAGCCAAGACTCGACTCAATCTTAAGCTAAAAACAAAATAACAAAAACATAAACAAACATAAAAGAAACGGGATGGTAGTCCGTATGTTTTTTTCCACTTTTCTTTTTCTAATTTTTTTGTATTTTTCTTGATTTTTTGATTTTTTTTTTAATTTTTTTTTATTTTTTTTTTGCATACATTCTTACCCTACCATCCAAAATAATACATAATAGGGGACTCGGTTCTCCCCTTACACTTGAACTTTTACATTACTTTACAATTACTATTCTAACGACTCGAATTAAGATAATTAAAAAACTTGGAGTACTTTTAAAGTATTTAGCACATATGGGGGTAATAATGTTGTTCTTCCCCATTACTCCATTACACTAGTTTTTTACCCATGAGTCCCAATCGTCCCAAAACAATATGTACAAGGATATGACTCGACTTAGCAACCATGTAATCGATTAGATAATTAACAAAGGGTTTAACAAATGTTGTCACAATAATGCACTAAAGGTGAGTGCATACAAGGTAGGCTAAGGCGATTTGGGTGTACATTTAAGTGGGGTGTAAGTGTGTAACAAATTCTCACTTTGAGTAAGATGCTCAAAGGTCGAAACAAAAAGATAGGCTCGGAGGGGTGTACTAGGGGTATGGTGTACCAAAAATGGGTACAACGCAAAGGGTGTGGGAGAATTACTTGACCAATGTAGCCAATGTAATTATAACAAAAACACAGG